>NEWO01000512.1:472298-495942 GCA_003013225.1 Phalaenopsis aphrodite | reverse complement strand
CCATTCTAAATGAACCATGGATTAATGCATTGTGAAGATATGGTGTACCCTAGTTCCAAGTCAACACCCAGGATCAACCCTAAAGCCAAGTAATCCTATAGGGATTCTTCTTGAATTCTCTTATAATGATCTTACCTACTAAATGCTAGAGGTTAAGATCAATATGTGGAATTTCAAGTTGAGTAAAAAGAAGAGTTTTGAATTTCTAATGGTGGAGTACCTCTTCTAATTTTATAAGACTAGTCAATAGGATCCTATGGCTAGACCTAGGCTACTTAAGAAGTTTTCTAGACCTCAACCAAAAGTGAGGTCAACAATTATGCAATATGCACTTTTTAGAAAGTTTTTCTATTTTTAAAAAGAAAATTACTTAAACTAAAAATAATTTTTGCAGAAATTTAAAATTTAAATATTTTTGATATTTTAATGAAACAGTAATAACTTAGAAAGATAACTAAAGTTTTTGAAGAAGAAAAGTACTTAATATGGAAATATCTTTCTTCTTATCATGAATCAGTAAAAAGTACAGGATTATCATGAATCAGTAAAAAGTACAAGAATTCTGTTCTGGAAGTATGCAAATTGTGTTGTGTCAAATAGGAGCAATAATATTCTTTACCCTTACTAGAGATGCTATAAAGAACATTGGCTAATTTAAATTTTAAATAGTTCTCAAGACCGGCTAGGTAGGGAAGATACTAGCTCTCACTCTAGAGCTCTCTTGATTCCCTCCACCTGGGGGCTAACATTCTCATATCAGAACCTAAAACAGTAGACTCTTCATGTTGAAAACTCTTCGTGGTATTCCTATAGACCATTTTGAACCACTAATTTGGGCTTAGTCCAACCTTAGCCCAACCTTAGCCCAACCTAGATCTAAGTCTAGTCCAACATCCCCAAATTGACCAAAATCCCAGAGTCTTTCAAATTGAGCTTCCAATTGAACTTAAAATTACTTCAATCTTTCATCATAAATCTTCATGACAATCATTTACACCATGTCAATCAATTAATTGAACTCAATGTCATGGCTAACTTAACTCAAACCCAACTTCTAGCCATTTCATCCAAATTGAACCCCTTCACTAAAAATTGACTTAGCCATGCCTACACCACCAAATTGATGACTCCACAGCCACCAAGTACACCCTTTGGACTAGGCTAAACCATCCTAAACCGGCCAAGGTGAGCTATGGACCAATGGTCCCTTGATTTAAGGGATTTCACCCCATATTTGGCCTAAACTCAAATATCTTCTTCTTCATCACTTGCCCTTAGGAGTTAACCATCATTTTCAGCTCTTTGATCCCCTTGAGTCAAGAAGTGACCAAAATCTAGTGAGCCACCACCTTAGCCGCCATAAATAGCCACCCCAAGGGAGCTCCAAATGGCCAAAACCTAAAATTAAACCTCCCTGACTTGACTCACTCCCATTGGCCATTAGAGCCTTTCCTCCCTCCACCTCAGCAAGTTTTAGCATCCAACTTCGAGCCCTGACCTCCACCAGGTAGCCATGGCTTTAAATGGACCTCTCCACGACCTTGTGATCAGGAACCTTTTTTTTTGCAGAAAAATAACTATAATAAATTAAATACACTTGGAAAAATTATGAAAAGTGGTTTTCTATGCTCCTTGTGATCAGGGGCACTTAGGAAAAATAAAAGTTATTTTTAGTAACATACTAGATTTTTTAGCCTTATTTTAAATTTAAAATAATTAAAAATAATTAAAAATCCCAAAAATGTCAAAATATTTCAAAATGTGCCTAGTTGTTCTCTGATCACTTGGGATTCATTAAAAAATTTTTCCTAATTTTTCTTAAGTTAAAAACAAAATTTTTTTAAGGCTTAAAAGTGGATTTTCCTCATTTTTCCCATTAAATTAGTTATAATAAATTAATTCAAAAGACCATGAATTTTTTTTTAAGGATTTATCTAACTTAGGGAAACTTCTAATAATTTTATCATAAAAAAATCCTTATCTTGGGAAGCCAAATAAATTAATTCCTAAAAATCTTATTTTCTAAATTTAAATAAACAATTAAATTAAATTAAAATTTTAGAAGTCCACATATTCTCCTCTAAACATTATAGTTACCTCATGGATATGACACTATCAACCCTCAAAGTCATTTGAGTTGTGTTTAATGAGGTATGAGGTGAAGTGCCCCAAGGGCAAAGTGGTAATTTTGGACTTTGGTGCCTTCATTAAAATTTAGGATTAACCAAGGGAAAATGGGCAATTTTGATCTTAATAAGCATGTTTGGGTGATTGAAATATAATGGGCTTAAAAGGTAGAAACTCACTCGCCACCCTTGCACAACATCAACAAAATCATAATCCTCCTAACCTTCATGACTTGGAAGTTAATAAAGATGAAAAGTTTCTTAAGTTATTGGCTTAAGCTAGAAAGATGATAATTTACTTGCCTTAAGCCCAAAGTTGAGGATGATTTCACCATTTGATATGAATACATATCACTTGAAATCAAAATTTTGTAATCACCTTTTCACCTATCATGATTGTTTAGTGACATAGGCTCGATGACTAAACTCAATCGATCGAATTTAGAAGAAGACATAATTGGTGATTGAAATCTTTAAACAATAGAAGCCTGATCTTAATTGTGGGCACAATAATCTTAAATAACTTAGACTTGACTTAGGGGCACCCACTCACATAACTTTTAAATGAAACATCAATTGACTAATTGAGTATTTTACCCTTGGGATAATTAATTGCTAAGTTTCACTGAGCAACGGGGTAATCCCACTTCAACCTTGAATAATTGATGGAATAATGTGATTAGTTCAAAATGAACTCAAAATAATTCAAGAGAGCCTCAAAGAAGTTTAGGTTCATTCCCTCAACACCTTAAAACCTTTTGGATATTTTGGAGAGAAAATTGAACTTGTCATATTTTGTTATATAATTATCCACTTGGATCTTCCAAGATCCAACAAAATCATAGCATGGGGTTTGGTAGCTAAATAATCATCTACTCTTACAATTCAAGTTCCTCACAATATTATATACATGTCTTGCAAGTACTGACCTTTCAGGTTGTGGAATGAGAAGACTCGCCATGTATGCTTTTACAATTTACAATACCTTCTTTTCTTGTATTTTCCACACTGTATTTTTATGCTTATAAAACTTTTATGTTAAGACATGATGTCACCCAGCATGAAAACCAAAACTTCTAGGATAGCCGTAAAACCAAAACTAAAAATCAACCAAGTTAAAATTTACCGCCACAACATTCAAAACATAAAACATCTCAAATATGCCCAATAAAATTTAAATGACCATAACCATAGAAACATTTGATTTAACATTATAACTTGACACATTTGAAAACTTAAACTCGTAATGGCGAGGAGCATGGAGCTAGCACTATGGGCAGAATGACCATCTTCAATAACAAGAGGATCTACAACAGCATATCTTTCGTTAGAATTAAACAACAAGTCATAGGATTTCAAGGTTATTTAGTTATGCAAAATAAATCCTCACCTTATCTTTAGGCTTTTGTGTAGCTCTAATGTACAATATAAGCCCTAACGCGTCTTAGGATTTCGAGGATATCGTTCGTCACGACCTAAACCCTCACATCTTCTAGGCTATTTTTTGAGATCATTTCACATAAATGTAAGACCTAAACAAATAAAATTGGCAAGATGAAATATTTAAATAATTTTTCCTCAAAACTAAAGCCAAACAATAGGATAGAATGGGAAGTCATCAAGGTTCTCCTCCGGATCTATGACATCCCCAAGTTCTTCCTCCGTTGGTTTCCTTCATAAATGTTCCAAATTTGAACTATTCACCTTTCACACCTCTTTATTTGATCTCATTGAAATGTCTTATCCTTTTGACCACTTCGAAGATAACATTTCTTGATTTTTATCGAGAGTTCTCTTAGGTGACTTTGGTCATCTAAGATGAAATTAACTATAGGGGTTTGTCTTTATAGGAAGCTTTTCCGAACACAACTTAATATAAACCCTATTTCATTCTTCGTATTAAATAGAGGAACTTGTCGGCAAATAAAATGGTTTTGCAGACCAAACAAATATCATATATTTCTTAGTTTATTTAATTGAGTCTCATCCTCAAGTCATGTTTTTATCATTTGGGATAGATACTTGAGGTATAGTGCTCTTTCATTTAAACTATAATGTATGTATGTATATATATATATATATATATATATATATATATATATATATAAAATGTCTTTCCAAAGAGGGTGATGGGATTTTGATTATGGCTGCCGACAACTTCCAACGGGTAACTCAACCAAAATTGTGTTGACAGCTCTTGACGACTCCGCTGAGGAGTAGCTTTTCTCTCTACATTGATCAAGAACAGTAATGTGTCCATATCCCTGTCGGCACTATTTTTGGTGTGGGGTTTGCCCGTAAGAAGCTGTCGGTCATAGGAATTGAAATCCCGTTGCCCGCTTCGGAAGGACGTTAAAAAAGTTGGGTTTTGAAAAAGATGAAGTCAAACTGACTCCATAATTTTCATAGTTTAGATGAAAGAGCACTTTATCTCAAATCCTGTATCTGTCCCGAAGGATAAACACAAGAATTGAGGGTGAAGCTCGATCAAATAAACTAAAGAAAANATTTTGGTAATTTGGCCATTTTTGGAAATTTTTGTCAGTTTTGGCAAATTTGGATGTATTCAAAGTGTTTTGAATAAGTTTTGATCAGTTTTGGGTGTTTTGGCAAAATTTAAGAATTTTGGCCAAATTTGGGTCCCAAGGGCAGTTAGGTAATTTGGAGGTGCCTAGGGGCAAAAGGCCAAGTTGGGCATTTCAAGTACAATTTGGTAGAGAACCATTTTGAATGAGTCATGGACCAATGAAATCTCCATTTTGGGTCCCCAGAGTATTGTGAGGGTTTTGTGAGGGTATTGTGAGGGTTTTGTGAGGGGATTGTGTACCTTAGCTTCAAACCAACACCCAGGGTCAATCCTAAGGTCAAGTAGCCCTATAGGAACTCTCCTTGAGTTCCCTCATAATGATCTTACCTACTAAGTGCTAGAGGTTAGGACCAATATGTGGAACTTCAAGTTGAGAAAAGAGAAGAGTTTTGAGTTTCTAATGGTGAGGGTACCTTTTCTAGTTTTCTAAGACTAGTCAGTAGGAAAGTCCTATAGCTAGACCTAGGCTACTAAAGAAATTTCTAGACCTCAACCAAAAGTGAGGTCAACAATCCCTTTTGGACCAATATACCTTCCTTCCTTTGGCATGCTTTACCCATTTCTGACTTGGGTGAGTACGGTCAACTCTTTTGGACTTTAGGGTCATCTGTTCGATCACCTTTGAACAAAGAGGTTCAGGAGGCCATTAAGGACTTTTTAATATTTGTGTGGGGAAGGACCCCCAATAGGTGTGTTGGTATACTAGTTCCATCTTGGCATTATGCGTTATTAAGTTGGTCCTGCACTGGGTCCTGACCTGCACTTTCTCCCTTTTGATTTTGATTTGTTATTTTGTAAATTAAATCAGATTGTGATGTGCTGCGTTTGCTCTTTAAATTTCCTTATATTAATTAAATATTTCTAAATTCAAACTATTTTTATTAAAATCTTAAAATTTTAACAAATTAAATAAAGAATTAACCCTTCTATAGATCGACCTCTATTAATTTTTAGTGCTCGCACTAAGATTACAAGGTATTAGCCAAATAGCTAACCCCAGAGCTTTCTTTTTGAAGCTGCTGCAATGGCATTCCCATCGCTCACTTTTTTTGCAATATGCTGACAAGCCGCAGTGCCCACAATGTTGCTCCCACCATCAAGTTTGGAGCAGGATTTCAAGATCTTTAGGTCATTCTCGGGAAAGCCCAGTTCGTCATAATGAAAGTCGCCGCTCCAGAGGTTTAGGAACTATCTGTTGAATTTAGCCTAAACTGCCCTAAGGACTTCCCTTCTTACAAGAAGGTAAAGACTACTGCCACCACGACACCTACCAAGCCAGTTGTTCCCATTTCTGCTAAGGGAAAGGAAGTTATGATCGTTGAAGACCCGACTGAAGGATTGGTTGTCCCGCTGTCAGTGTTTAAAATCAGCTCAAGTTTGAAGACCACGCTGTTAACCCAAAACCAAAGGAGAAACTGCAACTGGAAGGTTCGAAGGGCTACTAAAGCCCATATTCCTAAGGAAGTACCTATTTGTGAAGTTCCTCACCAGAATGAGTCAGCATTGCTAAAAACCTATCCACTTCTGCAAAGGAGTAGGTTCCATCCCTTAATAGATACTAATGAGTATGAAAGTATCTGGAAGATTACCGCTACGTTACCGATGCGTCATGGGCATGGCGGGGAGAAGAAGAAGCCTGCTCCTATCACCTGAGTTAGTTCAGTTTTCCAGAGGCTATCTGTCAAAGAAGGTTGTTCAGTTGGCAAACTACTCAAACCAGTAGAACGTGCAATATCCCCTCATATGAAGAAAGAAATTTTAAAGGACGTCAGATTTGTCAAA
The DNA here is from genome assembly GCA_003013225.1 of Phalaenopsis aphrodite. Taxonomy (NCBI): domain Eukaryota; kingdom Viridiplantae; phylum Streptophyta; class Magnoliopsida; order Asparagales; family Orchidaceae; genus Phalaenopsis; species Phalaenopsis aphrodite. The sequence continues at coordinate 489,447 of NEWO01000512.1, read as the reverse complement.
CGATCTCAGAAATTAACTGAGGCCTTGCCTACTCGCATTCTCGTCTGGTTCCGCATGGGGAGCAGAGTTATAACCACCATTGTTTCCACTGATTCTACTGCCACAAGACCCACAGGACGTCGACCAGTTAAGTCACGTCTGGGTCCAAGAATTCTACTGATTACCAATCACAAGAATATTCCTAAAAGTTCAAAGGAAAAGACGAAGAGGCTACTTAGTACCATATATGGTCAGCATCGAGGGAGCATACTTCTCTTCGACATGACGATGCACCAACCAAGACACTCTATCTCAAGACATCACCTTCAAAGAAACGGGTATGGATACCCAAGGTTGATGTACTGATACGGTCCAGCAAGCCCACAGGGCAGGATCATGGAATGAAGCCAGAGTTCAAAGTATCCGACATTGTTGTAGCAATTTCTATCGAGACGGAGAAACAAGTGGAGGGTGTCCAGCAAATTCCCCCAGATCTCAAGATGCTACAAGAATCAATAATTGAAGAAAAGGTCGAAAAGCTTAGGGTTGAGATTTTTGAGTTAGCCCGAGAACAAGGAGTTTCCATTGATGATGATGAAGATTTTGACTTTAATGATTACCTCGAGGAAGATTTCATGGATATCCATGTCATCGAGACCAGAGCCGCTACATCTGTGTGTGATGCTCAATATCTCATCGAAGAGAATGTTGTGGATGAGTTGTGTAGGGTTGTTTTCCTAAGGGATGAGCAAATCAGCCAAATGAAGAAAAGAATGGAAGAGATGGTCGCTGTCATGCCCGTCATGGCCATAGTTTAGGGACAGTCTAAACCCCAACAGTTAGCCTCTTCATAAGTCAATCAACCAGAGATTATACACTTCACAGATGAAAGGAGAGAAGTTACCTCAGCAAATATATGAGATACAAAAGAAGGATTCTCCATCAAGTGTCACGCCAGAAAGGGAATTCAAGCAAATGGTCGAGCAAGTTCGGGAAGCCTTAGCCCAATCTAAAGGTGATGCGTTGATTTTGAATGGTATACCTTACCCGAAGGAGTTTGATGTCGTACCCTATCCCAACGGTTTTTTGTCGCCAAACTTTAAGATATTTGATGGGACTGGAAATCCCAGGTAGCATATAGCACATTTTTGGGACAGTTGTGGTTATACTGAAGGTAACAAAGTTTTTCTCTTCCGACAGTTTGTTAGCAGCTGCTAGAGATCACTTTTATGTCGAATTACTCAACGGACCAGTTAAGACATTCGTCGAGTTAGAACAATTGTTTGTGAAGAGATTTCCTAGAGCGCAGCATCATGTGTCTATTGGAGCTCTCATAATAGAGACAGAAGCCCAACCAGACTTTAGTGGACTAGATTTTGAGGTGGAGAAACTTTAGCATGAAGTGTCAGCCTCAACAACAGGAGCATCATGCAATTGAGATTTTACTCAAGAGCATCCATGGGTCAGTAGCTTTCGTGCTCAAGGGACTCACCATTAAATCCTTTGGGAAGAAGTCAAATATATGGATTCTCATGAGAAGTCCAGGATGACCAGAGTATTTAAAAAGAAGTCTAGAATAGTGGCAATAGTTGATAAAGAAAAGCAGTCAATGAAGATACATACGAAAAATTCTCGCAAGTCATCATCGCAGCATGCTCAACAACAAAATCAAAAGTATGGCCAGTCTAGCCAGCGACAGCCTTAGGGAGGATCACACCAAACAGAGAATAAGAGAATGTCTTTGGTAAAATGATAGAAAGTGGTGTATTCATTCAAAGACGAAGTAGTATCCAAAAAGTCTAGAAGTCTGATGAAGAAGCCTGAGTTCAGATTACCAAATCCAAAGAAACCTGAAGAGGTCGACAAGAAGGATCAACCAAATTATTGTCCATATCATAGATTTCTTGAACACACTATAGAAGATTGTTTCGTCTTCAAGGATTGGCTCAAGAGAAGCCTTAAAGAAGGAATATAATGATTCCCAAAGAATATTTAAAAGAACCTGAAAAAGGTTCTATAAATATGATTTTGACTGAGCCAATCTCTCTGATTGACCCATATACTAGAAAAGATGGATGGGGTACGACTCGGAATAAGCTCAAGAGGGTCCTAACTAAATTCAGAATGCTTCAAGACAAGCCTCCGATCAGAGTCGTCAGCCTGTCAAGCCCGAGATGAAGCTTTCGCCAGAAAATCTGTCATCGCCAAAGAAGAATAATAAGAGCACCACCACGAAGACTGATAGTACAACGGGTAGGATAGGGACTACCTCTACTAGATTAGTTGTCTCGGATTCGGAGAAGAAAATCCTCAAACCACTGACCTTGTATGATTATTTTTTTACCCCGCTGGGGTCTTATGAATATAATGATTATGATTTCGGCTACATTTTAACTGTTTCTGATGATAACGTAAACAATTATGACCAATCTAACTTCGATCTTGATTCCCAAACTGATCTTCAAATCGTACTTGAGTACGATGAACTCGCTAATAAGACTAAAGAGGACATCAACAATACTGCTTACGACAACACAGGGAGTGAGGAACCATTCCTCAAGCACCACGGTGCACCACTTGTCATCAACTTAGATCTTTCTAACAAAGGAGAAACACCAAAAGATTCGACAATGATATCTCAGGAAGAAGAAATTACAGAAGTGAACTTAAGGAGTGGGAGAGTATTACCTCCAAGGTTAGCTCAAATGGAAAAAGGAAAGTAAATAGTAACTCGAGAAGAGCTACATCCACCTCCGGCAGTGGAAGAACGACATAACCAAGAGAAAATTGGAGGATCACACAAAGTTGATTACAATGTGCTATCTCATCTTAGGAAGTTGCCATCCAAACTAAGCATTTACAATGCTCTAATCCTGTCAAAGAAGATGAGAGAGTCTTTGGTTACATCTTTGCTTGACCCAAAAATTTGCTTAGCTTAGTTGGCCACCACATCCTCAGATGAAGTTTGCTCATTGAAAGAACACTCTGGGGTAACCTTTACAGATGAAGACTTGTTGCTCGGTACCACTGACCATAACTGTCCACTCTATATCTCCATTAACATCTGCAAATTTGTGTTGTCCAGAGTTTTGGTAGATCCTAGAGCATCCCTCAACTTGATGAGTCTACGGACACTAGCCTATTTGGACATCAAAGCTCAGGAGCTTACGGTCGATAAAATGATGCTAAGAGGACTCAACCAAAAGGGAGAGAGTCCTTGGATCAACTACATTACTTATAAAGGTTGAAGAACTAATAACAACCGCTAAATTCCATATTATCGATGCCAAGACATCTTTTAATGCTCTACTTGGTCGACCATGGATTCACGAACACAACATGATTCCGTCGTCTCTACATCAGTGCATTAATTACTACAAGGAAGGACAAGAACACTGCATTAAGGGAGATTTACAGTCGTTTTCAGTCCATGAAGTTGGCATTCATGAAGATGCAACCTACTATGTGCCATTGAAGAAAACTGTCTTCTCTCGTGAAACTGTGATAAATAAGAGTGAAGGTTCAGAAGAATCATAAATGGAAAGCCATTCAACTCCGCATCAGAGATCTTCCACCACTCTTTTGTGACAAGTTGGTGTGGGTTCTTTTAGTTTACGCACCCAAGGTTGAGACGCACCCAAGGTTGAGGCCTGCGATGTGGACGAGGAAGAAATGTTGAACGGACCAGGCCGACCATCAACATTGATGATGAAGAAAGATCTGATGATGAAAAAATCATGACAAAATAGAAGAAACCTCCGTACGAGATATCCTTAGAAGATGTGGAAAAAAGCCAATATGAGTCGATGTGCGATCAAATCAACCACTATGTGAACACCATGACTCTTACTATGATCTACCCTCAAAAGTTTGAGAGTTTAGAGGTCAAGGAGGTCCGTAGCGCTGGTTTAAAGCCGATCAAGTTTTATCGTGCTTCTACTTCTAATAATCTTAAAAATCTTGTAAATTTGGATGAGGATTCTAATGAATTAATGGAATTGCCTTTTGGTTACTTTTTGCCTTATGTACAAAAGTTAATTCAGCAGGGACATTTGGAAAACCAAATGCCAAAAAATAAATTACAACTTTTTGAAAATTTATGGGAGGTTAAAAGTCAAACTCTTAACTTGAAAAAGTGTCTCAGATTTGGTACAGTCGGACCAGTCGATGATTCAAAATTTTTCATGGTTGTTACTAGTGAATCAAAAGAGAATTGCCTCGATGTGGAGGATGAATCTACTGATCAGCTAATAGAAGACACTCTGTCAAAATTTGAGGAAGAAATCAAATAAACTGTTGATGAGCTCAAGGAAATTAACCTCGGGATGGAAGAGTAGCCCCTGCCTACATTTATAAGTTCTATACTCAATGATGAAGAATCTTTAGAATTGATCAAATTGTTAACAGAATTCAAAGGCTGGTTTGCATGAAGTTACGATGATATGTCAAGACTGTCGACAAAAGTGGGCGTTTATAAGCTCGGGGTGGACAAAAGTATGACCCCAGTAAAGTAAGCTCCAAGAAGAATGTGCCTCAAAATAAAGCAGCAAGTCATTGCCGAGGTGAAGAAGTTAATAGACGCTAACTTTGTAAGAGAAGAGAAATACCCCACGTGCTTGTCCAAAGGATGAATTTTTGTTGTCAATATCAGAGATGATGGTGGACATTGCTTCGACACATGAAATTTTCTCCTTCATTGATGGATCATCGAGGTACAAACAAATCAAGGTGGCTCCTGAAGATGCAGCACTTACAGAATTCATAACACCTATCGAGATTTTCTGCTACACAGTGATGTCGTTTGGATTGAGGAACGCCGGAGCAACATACCAACAAGTTATAACAAAAATTTTTGATGATCTCTTTCACAACCAAGTGGAATACTACATGGATGATTTAGTCATCAAAAGTAAATGAAAAATAAACCATTTTTTGATTTGAGGGTCGTGCTCGAACGGTTACGACGATATGACCTTAAGATGAATCCCTTAAAGTGTGTCTTTGGCGTTACCTCCGGGAAATTTCTAAGATTCGTTGTCTGTCATCTGGGAATCTAGATTGACCTGAATAAGATTAAAGCTATCTTGGAAATGCCTCCTCCCAAAACCATAAAACAACTACGTTCCTACCCAGAGAAGTTGACATATCTTAGATGCTTTATTTCTAATCTCTCAGGTAGATGTCAGCCCTTCTCGGCATTGATTAAAAAAGACGCAAAAAATTTTTGGGAAGAGAAATGTCAGCGGGCCTTTGAGGGCTTTAACAATATTTAATGACACCTCCTGTTTTGGTAGCCTCTATCCCAGGAAAACTGTTGATACTTTATACCGTGGCCTTAGATGACTCTCTTAGAGCCCTCTTAGCTCAAATCAATGATGAGGGTAAAGGAAACACTCTCTACTACCTAAGTCGTCGTCTAATACCGATCACCTATTGGGAAGCATTGTCTAGCGTTAATTTTCACCTCTCAGAAGCTCAAACATTACGTGCTTTCTCATAAAATTACCCTAATCTCGAATGTTAATCCATTACAATATTTGATGACCCAATCAACACTCTCTGAACATCTAGCCAGATGGTCGATGATTTTGTTGCAATTTGATATAACTTTTTCTCCCTTTCATGCTATCAAGGGATAGATTTTAGCAGATTTTCTCGCTGCACACCCACTTCTGGCTGGGTCTCCTCTTAATGACAAATTATTAGATGAACAAGTATTACAAATGGAATTCTCGAGTGCGCAACACTAGGAGATGTACTTCAACGGAGCTTCATCGGCTAGAAAAGACAAAGGATCAGACATAGTTATACCAGGCAAAGCAGGGATTGGTTTGATCTTTATCACACCAGATAAGGGTATGCTAAGGTTCTCGTACCACCTGACAGAATTATGTACCAACAATGAAGCAGAATATGAAGCCTTAATTACCATATTGGAATTAGCAATCTCGATGGATATAATAGATTTTATTATCTATGGCGACTCACAACTCGTCATCCAACAAGTCACTGGACAATACAAGATTTTGGAGACAAAGTTAGCAGAATACCAACTGTACACAATGAGGCTGCTTGGGCAGATTATCAACATAACTTTTTACAGGATTCCTCAGGGACATAATGCCCATGTTGACACTCTAGCAAAATTGTAAAGGAATTAGCATGTCCCCCAGAGGATTCCATTTACATCACATAATAAGGGAGACAGGTTTTGTCTTGAATCAACCTCGAAAATCTACACAAGCTCGAAAAAGAAGAAGGAATGAAAATTGCAGCTGTTGATATCAATGAAGATTGGCATAAGCCATTAATAGAATATTTGTAAATTGGAAAGCTACCAGAGGGCAAGTCAGCAGCAGACCACATCACAAAAAGGGTTATGATGTACGCCTTAGTGGGTGATGTCCTCTATAAAAGATCATTCGTTCAGATGTGGCTGCAATGTCTGAACAAAGCAGAAGCATAGAATGTTGTCAAAGAAGTACATGTCGGATTGTGTTTCGCTCACCACTTAAGGCCAAAGATGAAAATGAAGATCAAAATACTCGGATATTATTGGTTGGCAATAATGTCGACTGCATGGATGAGGCAGGGAGATGTCACCAGTGTCAAGTGCATGGGGTGGTCATGCACCAACCTCCAAATGTGCTACACCCAACAGTTGCTTCATGGTCATTCGAGTGTTGTGGCACAGATATAATAGGTCAGATAGACCCTCCATCCTCTAAAGGACACAAATTTGTACTTGTCGCTATAGATTACTTTCCTAAATGGGTAGAGGCAGTGTCGTTACGAGAGGTTATAGCACAACTCATCCTTCAATATTTCAAAATCCAAGTCGTCTACCGTTTTGGAGTTCCTTGCAGAATAATCTCCGACAATGGGACAGCCTTTAAAAGCACCAAAATCAACAATTTTGTTAAACGGGATGGGATAGATTAGAGGTATTGTATAATTTACTATCCCAGGGCAAATGGATTAGTTGAGGCCTTCAACAAGACACTGGTACAGATTTTGAAGAAGACACTGGACAAAAACAAAATTGATTGGCATAACAGATTGCTAGAAGCTTTGTGGGCCTATCGGACAACAGTCAAGACTCCCACTCAGTGTACACCCTACATGCTAGTGTATGGGTCCAAGGCCGTACTACCAGTAGAAGTCCAGACCCCATCTCTCAGATTCATTGTCGCCAATCAACTTACAACAAAAAAAACTGCAAAGCTCAAACTTGAAGAGTTGGAAAATCTCAAAGAAAAATGACTAGAAGCACAACAACATTTCGAGCTTTACCAAGCGAAGATGGTACAAGCTCATGAAAAATTAGTTCGCCCAAGGACATTCAAAATTGGTGATTTTGTACTTATGCTCAAAATGTCTATTCTTGAACACCTCAAGATAGGTGGAAAATTTGAGCCAACTTGGGAGGGACCATTTATCGTAGAAAAGGTCTACGCAGGAGGAGCCTACCAGCTAGTAGATTTTCAAGGCGAGAAGCCCATGTTGCCAATCAACGGACGATACTTGAAGACATATTATACTAATTCAATTGAATTTTTGAAATATTGATTATTCTGGGGTTATTTATTTGGCCAAAGGTCTGTGGCCGTGTCCAAAATTTTTTTTTTTTGCAAAAAATTTAACCTAAAAAAAAATAACTTTTGAATTTACATACATCAATTTTCTCTTCTCTACCTTTAAAAGTTTGATATTTTACTAGATTAAACAAAAAATAAATACACGTAAATAAATGATCATCTCACCAATGTAACATAAAATTTTCTTTTGTAAACACTTTGTTTTGTTCTTGTTCCTACTAAATTTTGGCACACTGATGTTTTTCCTGTCGTCTGTAGAAAAAATGTCAGGACAAAGGCTGATTTTTTGCTTTTAAAGATGGTTGGAACCTTGCACTTAACAAGGAAAGAGCACTGCAAGGTGGCACCATAGACTTTAACATAGACTTCAGTCAAGTCGACATGGACCATAAGGGTCCTCTAATTGATGTGGTTGGCCGTCAGGAAAAATAGGGACTACCGTCACTGATAAAGATCAACACTAGGGAGAATTCCTCACTAAAAAGGAAAAATATGATAATACAGCAAGATCTGATGGAGGGGACTAGTCACATGCCGTTTATGATAACTGACAGACGCACCGCTATAAAGAACTCAATGCAGAAACGCCAATCATTGAAAACATAAGGCTTTCTTGCGTGAAGAAAGAAGACTCTAGAAGGAGGCAAAAAACTTGCTTACCCCTATTCCTGAGGGGAAAATCTACAATCTAAACATGAGAGAGACCTCTTCCAGCTTGCCTACTAAAAGAGATGAGTCTAAGTTTGCTACAGAGCCGGAGATACCAAGAGGTTCAGATGATCTTTGCACTAGTTGCCCGACATGCAACACCAAGATTCCTACACGAACACCAACTACAGAGGCATTTGTTGAATGCCTGGACTATAACATCCTCCACCTAGAGCATTACAGTACTCTTGAGGAGTATACATCCACTGATGATGGATTTCAGAGCACTGATTACCTGATGGAGGAGTCATATATTACGCTGGATGCAGAGACAACACCAACATGGATTCCCATTAATATTGAAATGAGGGAGTGCCCTCGACAGCCGCATTTGATCACCATGGTAGAATTTGATAAAATTATTAAAGTGAAGAAAAGAGAGTTTAAATTCTATGAAGAAGTTTAGGGAAGATTCATCAATATACTAGAAGGCTTAAAGCTGTACAACAGTGTCTTCTTCTAAAGCGACGAAAGAAGTATTCTCAACTGCATCTTTGATCTACGAGATAGGGGTCGAGCAGGCCTTCTGATCGAAAGAACCTATTCTGAGCCACGAAAATGGATGCGTGGAAAGGGCAAGATCACCATATAATCTGGCTGCTATTACAACTTCACTAAGGACAAACAAGGAAATCCCCCGGGTACATGCACTAAGGACAGACAAGGTGAGAGGATAGAACCAACCCAGCACTATCATACATGCCGACACCAACTTTAGATTAGCCAATATTCTTTATGCTCGGAAGAGATAAAGAATATGATTGTTCCTATTTGTCATAATACATTATTTAAAACATTTGCATTCCTACACTGATTATGAATTATTTGCAAGGAGAAATTCTTTTTACATATATTGCATTTTCTAATTTTAATTATTTTTTAATCTCTGCATTTACTTTTAATTTTCACTTGTAGGAATTAGTAAACTTTATTTCTTACTTAAATTAATTTCATATTTTCCTAGAATTTATTTCAGTATTTATAGTAAAGGTTTTTCTTAGTCACATAACTAAAATTACTGCTTTTCCCGTGGAATCGATACTGGGGTTTTTAATGAAAACTCTGTATTACTTGAAATGATACGTATACTTGCATAGTACACCTAGTGTAAAAACTATTACTTTAAATTTTATAACATTGCATTTGTTGCACTAGCCCTAAATCTAAATTGGGACAAGTTTTTGGTCATATTCTGGAACATAAATATTTGTGTAATTGTGGGTTGGGCAGTCCCCTAAATCGTGGAAACTCATCCCCTAAATATGGTTAACTCTCTAACGCATGCAACTAGCTTTCTGAAGCCCCAAGATTATCACCATTAAACACCTCTGACCTCCCTGAACCAGCTAGTCGCCTCTCTGTTCTGGACGGTCGGCCTAGTGGCCGGAAAACGGCATGGCCGAGAGGCACCATGAGGTTAAAATTCCAAATTCTACCCATCCAAACTGGCTTAACCCAATTGGTCAATGGAGCTCTTCTTCCCTCCACCTAAGCGACCTCTTTGCCACCTTGGATTGCTCTGTTGGCCACCATGGTCATGGCTAATTAAACACCACCCCTCAGGGCCAAAATAAGAAGTATGATCAAACCCTAATAAAACTCTGCCAAAATCTCCCAGACCTTCTAGCAACCTAGAGAAGCTCAGCCCCACTATTTTCCAGCCCTCATTGCCACTAGCCAAGCTTAATTTCTCCTTTGAAAATTTTGGCATTTTTCAGTCATCTCCACAAACTCCACCAAATCTCAAATTGATTAACCCATAAGCTTCCCCATAGCCTACGACAAAGTTCCCTACTAAAATTGGCCCTTCTCGAGGCCTTTGCACCAAACTTTGACCAAGGCCGCACCACCCTTCGATCAAACTCTTACACAGACTCAACCTTTGCTTGAGCCAACGCTTGGAGGACATTGATGGAATCACAACAAAGCTTCAAAACACTCCTAATTGTGGCCTCACATATTGGGCTAAGGTATACACCATTTCCCCAAAATCCTAACTCAGTTTGGGCTTTTGTGAAGAAAATTTTAATTTCATGCTTGATCAACCATATAGATAGGTTCACCTTGACAGGATGAAGGTTTAAGATCAAACCTCATGTGATTTGGTTGAGTATCAAGCGAGATATTAGGTCTAGAAAATGTGTGGTTCTCAGTTTGGGTTAGTTGGAGATGATGATCAGAAGTGGTGGATCGCGCGTATAATTAGTGGACGGTCCAGACTTCACCGGACGAAGCTACAGGACATGAATCGCGGGCAACGTGGCAAGCTTGGGTGGAAAGTGCAACGAATCGGAGGCTGTCACATGTGTATTTGGAGACACCGAGGTTGACTTAGGCGTCGCATGGATAAGTAGAAAAATATGTTTTTTTTAATAAATTCAGACACTTTAAAATATCATAACTTTGTTTAGAATAATCATTAAAAAAATACTCTGATGCTCAGTGAACAAAGAAGAAAATTATGAACTAAACATAGAAATTTTTTGTGATGTATTTTATTTTTAATTAATTAAATACTCTAGAACTTGTTTTAGTTCTATTTAATTAAATATTAATCATCATGACGTGAAATTTTACGGGACTTTTTCTCCTTGTGTTTAAGAGTGTTCTCTGATTTTTCCAAAGTCATAGAACACCCCTAACTCTAAAAACCTAATTTTAAAAGTTAAGTCACATTTGTTTTCCTTTATATATATATATATATATATATATATATATATATATATATAAAAAAATATATAAAAAATTATATATATATTTTAATATGTTCACTATAGTCAAAGGACCCTAGAAAAAATATANATATATATATATATATATATATATATATATATATATATATATATATATATATATATATTAAAAAAAATTTAAAAAATATGAGACTTATTTTATTAGGTTCACTATAGTCAAAGGACCCTAGAAAAAATATAAAATGAGTTTAAATAATTAGGTGTATTATCTTAGGTAATTAAGTCATTAAATTCATAAAAATTAAAGAAAATAAAATTTAATTCAATTAATCACAAAATTCAATCCTCGGGGAAGATAATAAACATATTAAGTCACTGTAAATATTTAAACCATTCGAAATGTATTTCACATCAAAACTTATTTTTCAAGGTAAATAAGATTTTTACACTAAAATAATTATAATAAATAAAATATAATTAAGAAAACTATAAAAAGTGGTTTGGAGTGATCCTAGTGACCAGGGGCACTCAAGAAAAATAAAATTGATGTTAAAATAAATAGTTCCATTTTTAGCTAATTTTCAATTTAAAAATAATTAAAGATAATTCAAAATCACAAAAATATAAAAAAGCACAAAAATGTCACAATTTTTTCATTATCACTTGAAATCATTTAGAATATTTTTTCCTAATTTTCTTAATAAATTTATGTATTTTTAAATGTCGATAATGTCTTTTTCTTGATTTTTCATTAAAATAATTACAATAATTAAAATAAAAATCATAAAAATAAAAAAAATTGTTTCTCATAGTTCTCTAAACTCAGAGAGGCTAAATAAAAAGATAAAAAATAATTTTTAAAATTAAATTATATTTTCTATTTAATTAATCACTTAAATCATCAAATGATTAGAATAATCAAAATTTTACTCAAAAAATCATGAAATGTGGTCCAGGTGGTCCTCTATCTTTCGTAAATCTACAATAATATTCCTAAAGACAGAAACTTTACTTTGGTTAATTGATAGAATTAAAATTGGAAATACTTATTTGTGATTAAAAATAATTTAAAAAATTAAATAAAAATTAGAAAATTATAATTTCACCTTTGATATTTTAATTGACCCACGAATGGGTGCAAAGGAAATTTTAAAGTCATTTGAGTTGAATCTAATGATTTATGAAGTGGAGAGCCTTAAGGAAAAAATGGTAATTATGAGATTTTGATGCCCTAATTAAAATTTAGGCTAAGTTTTAGGCTAAGTGAAAGAGTAAATGGGTAATATTGATCATAATGAGTCCTCTTGGATGTTTGAAACATAAGGGTTTAAGAGGTACAAACCAACTCATCACTTTTCTACAACAAGGGTAAAAATATAATTTTCCTAAATTATTGTGACTTGGAAGTTAACCAAATTAGTTAATCCCAAGGTAGTGGGCTTGATTTAAAAAGATAATGAATTACTCATTTAAAGTCCTTAACTGGTGATTAATGCAATCTTTTGATGAGAATTAAATTCACTTAATTCAATATCTTTGATTATTGCAAGTCTACTCTTAAAACTTGACTTAAGGGTTCAGTAGTGAGCTAGGCTTAATTTAAATTTATTTAATGAGGTTTAGAAAAGAGAGACTTAATCAATCATGAATACCTTCGACACACTATAAGCCCAAAATTAATAGTGAGTCCAAGATCCTTAATGACTTGAACTTGCCCTTATGGGCATCTACTTACATAACTCTTAAAATAAAACATCAAGTAAATGTCTTAGTACCCCGCTCATGGAATAGTTAAAAACATCATGGTTCATTGAGCACAGAATAAATCAATTACCACTGAACCTAAATTTAACTTCTGATGATTAATTGAACAACATAATAAGTTCAAATGAACTCAAAATAGTTCAAGGGGTTTTAAAAGTTGTTTCGGGTCATGCCCCCGAACACTTTTATAATATTTTGGATATTTTAAATTAAAATTAAACTTATTATTCTCTTTTCAAAAAAATCTTCCATTAAAACTTTTAGGGGCCCACTAAGTTATGCTTCGGGACTCGATAATTCCCCTAAATCAATAAAAGTGTCCTACACTACTTATCTAAGGTCTTTAAATCCTTGTGAGAAATTAGGGATATTTTTTTTGCCATATATGGATCATCGGGCTAGTGTAAGTCTGACGTCTAGATGGCTAGGGCAATGACACTTATGCAAATGTGTGTTAAATGAGGAATACAAAGTGGGATTTAGAATAGTATTCCCGACCTCAAGGACCTTCAATAAAGGGAGAGGATAAAGACCAATGGTACTATTTGATGACCCTTGATCAGATTGTTGGCCTCCGATACTCTTAGGTTGCCTATAGTCCTAGCTCAATCAAATAATTAATATGTGATACTATTTTGCGAAGTATTTACAAAAATGAAAATTCTTTTGCCTCTTAAAGTAAATTCTACATGCATGAAAATTAAATTAAAAATGAAAAACTTATAAAGGTCCATGGTTAATCACCTGGAATGAGATTTGGACTACCCTCTATAGATTATTAGGTTGGTAGCTCTTACTTAAGGTTGGGAAACACACAGACCAACTCTGAGCCCCCACCTTTACCAAAGTCTTACACGTAGCTCTGATCTTCCATATGTACTATGTTTTTTTTTTGTTACTTGCTTGTGTTTTGCTACGACTTGTTTTTCTGAATTTTTTCGTATTGAATGCTCTTTTTACTTTCTTGTTATTTATTTAAATTTCATGCAAATATTTTATGCTTTATGATGCTAACCATGCAACGGTAGCAGAGGCCCAGGTACGCATTTACATTTTATGCATTGCAATTTTACTTATTTACCTTATAGCATTTTCTAACTGCATTTATTTACTTTATATGCAAAAGTAAACCAGAACTAAAAATGGCAAAAACATATTTTCAAAATCAAACTTACACTTTCAAAACGACAAACAAACATAATACAATTCTTTTGGGTTTACGAGGATTTCTCGGATGAAATAACCTATAGTTGCTAATGGGAGTTCTTTGGTTTAAATGAGCTTAACAACTCGTTTAAATTAAGAAAATTCAAAAGAAAATAGTGGTTCTGGAATGAGGGAACTGTAAGATCCTAACCAGTGCTACTTTAGTTAAATTAAAATCAACCCTAAAAAAAACACTTGAACTACAACAACAAAACCTGTCACATAAACTACAAAACTATAAAACGTTAAACCTGGAGTTGTCACTTCGACAAGGAGTTTGGAGCTAACTCTATGCGTAGCATGACAAGAATGTACAGAAAAACAACTTCGAGAGAGCAAGTGGATCTACAACAACAAACTTTTCCTTAGAATTAAATAATAAGCCATAGAATTTCGAGGTATGTTGTTTTGTACCACATAAATCCTCAACTTATCTTTAAACATTTGCATTGTCATATTATGCAATATAATCCCTAACTCGCTTTAGGCTCGAGATTTTTGTTCGTTACGAAAAAAACATTCCTATCTTTTAGGCTATTTGTATGACCATGTAATGCAAGTAGATACCCTAAATGTTAAAATTGACAGATTAAATATCTAATATTATTTTCTTGAAATTGAAGCCAAACTATAGGATAGTTTGGGAAGCCACCGAGGTTCTCCTTAGGATCTGTGACATCCCCTTGTTTTCTCCCTTTAGATTATGAAAATAGTTATTCATATTTGATCTTTCCCATTTGATCTTCCTTTGTTCGACTTTGAAACCCCAAACTTTGAAATCATTAAAGACAATATCTTCTGATCTAAATCGAGAGTTTTCTTACACGATTTTGATTGTCTAACATGTAATTAACTATGGAGGTTTGCTCTTATAGAAAACTTTGGAACCTAGCTTAATAAAAACTCTATCTAATATATTATATTAAATAGGAGAATTTTTCGTTCAACATAATGGTTTTGTAGACTAAAACAGATGTCAAAAATACTTTAGTTTATTTAATCGAGTGTTGCTATCAAGTAATGTGTCTATTCCACGGGATAGGTTCATCGCTTGCGGTGCTGTGCTCGTTTATTTAAACTATTGCTTGTATGAGATCAGTTTGGTCTCGTATTTTTTAAATTAAAATATTACTTTCTATATATATATATATATATATATATATATATATATATTAAATTTAGTACACTTTCCCATGCTTACGACCGACATATATCTCTTAAAATACTTTTTTTATTTTGGATGAAATTTTATTTAAGCATCTTAGATTAAATTTCTATGATTAAATTCATTCATCCATAATGTTACAAAGCAGGTTACTTTATTTTATTATTGATCTACTTTCTATGCCTAAAAATATTAAATATTTTTAGAATTAATGAGTTAAACTCTTTTGAACAAAAAAACCTAATATTATTTGTTACATAAGCCAAAAAATAAATATGTATTCCATAGTGAGCAAAATCTATCATTGGCAATTTATAAGGCGATTAACAACTTATTGTAAATTCATCTCAAATTATTATTAGGTCATTTTTTACAAGATTATTTAAAGCTATTATAATTTATAAAATTTTCTTTACTTATTTTTCTTTATCTAAGCTATTTCACTAAGGGAAAATCATTCTGCTTAGATTGAATTGTACTCGCTCGTGTAAGGGAGAACTATTGTTTTAAGCAACTTCTTTAGTTTAAAGATATGAGATTTGTTGGCAAACCTTGGATTTAATGGTTTCTTAGCTAGAGTAGTTTACATGGATGTAGGCTTGGTCAATCGAACCACATATAAATATTATGCTTGCTATTTATTTTACTTGTACTTGCGGTGTCTTGCAATTTACAATATTTTTCAAGTTTTTAAATTTTAATTGGTTGATATTCTTATAAAATTGTATTAAAATAATTAAATATTTAATTAATTATTGTTTTTCAATCCCAATTCAACCACTCTTGGTCGTGCGATATAATCCTACATGTGAGACCACTGGTTCCAAATCTCATATTTCTAACATCTCCTTTAAAAAGTAAGTTATAAAACTTCTTCGTGACTCTTCTAGATCTGGGTGAATTCATAACAATACTTGTAAACTTTTCTGTGATTTTTGGGCTATGGTGAATTTTGCATTGAACATGCATCTAAGCTTGATAATGAGGTTATTACCTCTTATAGGAGGTTGTTAAACCAATAAAGGGCAAGTTATTTGAGAGCATAAAGAATATGCGTCACTTGAGTACATCATTAATTTGTAGTAGGCATATTGCAAACTCAATTGATACTACTTGTTCAATTAGGTCAAAACATCCTATATATGATTCTTGGATGAGAAACATAAATTTTTTCAGCACCTCTACTTCAACAATATCTCTATAAAATGTGCTCTCTAGTTGATGTCTACTCTGAGTAACTTGTTGCGTTCTCCCTCTCTCTCTCTCTCTCTCTCTCTCTCTCTCTCTCTCTCTCTCTTTATTTCTCTCTCTGTCCCTCTCTCACACTCACGCACTCACTCACAAAATTAGAAGAGGATCAATCTACTTTTTTGGGATAAAATGTTTCACACCCCTGTCGCGCCCCCTCTACAAGTGTAAACCTAAAAGTTCTTATTATCCTTATTACTAGATTTCTTCTTCTACATATCACCAAATTTGGCGAACTAGATGGTAGTTATGTATGCAATGTCTTTCTCAATACATGCTTTATGGCTTCTTTGATCATTGTCATCATTTTCTCTTTCAACTCATTCTTTTGTTGAACAATGAATTCCCTTTTGCACTTCATATTGATAGTTATGTTTCCATGGCTCGACTATGTTCTTTGAGTAACACATCATCTAGTTTATAACATGATTTACCATCAAAGATGTTGGGTACTAGAATGTTCATGGGTCAACTAGAAAAGAGTTACGTGAAGGGAAAAGAACCAGAAAAAGAAGGTGAAGAGAGCCAAAAGAAGTGGTGTCGGCACTATTTTTGGTGTGGGGTTTGCCCGTAAGAAGCTGTCAGTCATCGGAATTGAAATCCCGTTGCCCGCTTCGGAAGGACGTTTAAAAAGTTGGGTTTTGAAAAAGATGAAGTCAAACTGACTCCATAATTTTCATAGTTTAGATGAAAGAGCGCTTTATCTCAAATCTCGTATCTATCCCAAAGGATAAACACAAGAATTGAGGGTGAGGCTCGATCAAATAAACTAATGAAAATTATGACAT
>NEWO01000512.1:450221-472260 GCA_003013225.1 Phalaenopsis aphrodite | reverse complement strand
TTGGGGTGCCAAGGGTATTTTTGTAATTTTGGCAATTTTGGGGGTATTTTGGTTAAAGATGGTCAAATTGACCAAACTGGGCCATATGGTAATTGAAAGAAATGAAATTGGAAATATTTGGGATTTATTGGGAATTTTATGGGATTTTTTGGATCTTAAGTTAAAGAAGGGTCCTAAGGGCAGTTAGGTAATTTGGGAGTGTCTGGGGCAAAAGACCCAAAATTAGTATTTCAAGTAGAATTGGATAAATATTCATTCTAAATGAACCATGGATCAATAAAACCCTCATTTTGGGTCCTTATGTATTGGTTTTAGCCAGAATATTGTGAGGATATTATGTACCTTAACTTCAAACCAAAACCCAGGGTCAATCCTAAGGCCAAGTAGTCCTATAGGAACTCCTCTTGAGTTCTCTCATAATGGTCTTACCTACTAAATGCTACAGGTTAAGATTAATATATGGAACTTCAAGTTGAGTAAAGAGAAGAGTTTTGAATTTCAAATGGTGGGGGTACCTTTTCTAGTTTTTCTAAGAGTAGTCAATAGGAAAGTCCTATGGCTAGACCTAGGCTACTAAAGAAGTTTCTAGACCTCAACCAAAAGTGAGGTCAACAAGTGGTTATAAAAAGCAAGTTTGGAAGTCCCTAAGGATCTAACTCAATTAGAATTCTTCTCTGAATTCCTCATAAACACTTAATAATCCCTTTCTAAAAGATCCTATGGCCATAGGGATCCCTTACCACATGAATACCACATTTATTGATTGATTGGGTTGTCCTCAAATACATTATACACAAAGCTACACAAGAAATAAAAAATACACCTTGTAAAATACTAGATAAAATTACAAATCACAGTAGCCGAATATATTGTTTATGAGTATTATCTACTTATTCGGCCATTAGGACAAAATAAACTTGGCTTGCGGAGAAGGACTCGTCGTAAGATCTGTTCTTAATGACAGTTCGAATTGATATGTCAAACTTTTTGACTATGCTGACTGGCCGAATGGGGCTGCCAACTTGTCAAACCAAGCCATCATATTGAACCAAGTGACTGCATTGGTTAATTGAACCATAGCGTGACTTGAACAAAATCCAAAGAGTTTTGGCTATACACTAACCAATTTCGTTTTACCAAGCCTTTAGTTGCTCTGTAAACTGGTGAAGAATGAGGCTATTGAGCTTTTAAATTTTTTTAAGAGATGCAAATAGACGTTTAGCTTTAGCAGTACTTTATTCATAGCGTGTAGTTCTAATGTTGTCCTCTTTTGCTGAATGAATTTAGTTTAAAAAATACAATCAAACGTGTAAGCTTTAAGCACTCTATAAAGTTTACTCGGAAAGACTATAGCCAATAATTTCCTTTTTCGACTAGGTGGACCTCAATATCGAAAGCTCTATCGAATTCGGTTGAAAGTCCAAACTTCATAAATTTTGAGATTTGTTTTCCTTATCCTGCCCTTTTTAATCGACAGCTTTAGCTTCCACCACCAAAAATATGAATTCAAACTCTTATATACTCAAATAAGCGTAAAATTACGATTAAATCCCTTGCGTCCAGATTAACAACTACACTACCCCTTTAAAATTAAGATTATCACAGTCTTCTCTGTTAAAATTTAAGTGTTTAAAAATTTAATCATGCACAACAGTTCATTCTTATTCATGTTATAAGAATATATTAAGTCTTAACAAATAGCCGAATTTTAATTATAACTGTGACTATTAAAACAGTTTCTCTTAAGAAGATTAAATTAGAAAATAATCACATCTAAGAAACAACGACAGTAATTAAGAAAAATATACAATGGAGACACTCAATTTAGAAAAATCAACAGACAAATCATCCCTTAAAAATTATGATAAAAAGCATGTAAATAATAGTGTTACAAGTTTCATCCATCACCAAAATTTATTGAATAATAAGCATTCAGGGGAAACCCCAAATATTTGGAAGAGACTAACGGTGTTAAGATTGCTTCACTATGCGTAAGCCAAACACAACATGCCCCACGCGTTCAAAAAAAATAAAATAAAACTATTGGACAGCTTATAGGGCAATGAAGCTAAGCATATACCTGTAAATTTGGGTGTGAACATGATGCCATTAGCTAAAAAACACATATTTTAATCCTCAATAAATTACAAACATAAAGTAATTGTAATTTCCTGTCTGAAAAGAAAAGAAAAAAAAAAATAGAATACATCGACGCAGACTCGCGATACAAAATAAAGCTCCTGTTTCAAGAAAGAAAACAAAACCAGGTTTTCAAACCTTTGACAAAATTCTTTACCATGAATTGTGTAAGAAACAAAAGGTTGGACTTGACAATCATGAAGCCCTTAAATTACATGATATACTTTGAAAAGCATACTCAACAAAACAGCCGAGGGGAAAGCAATATCCCCTGCACATAATTTCTGTCGATATTTTCAAACAAAATGCTCAACATGTGATCACTTGGGATGGGGAAAAAAAGGGGCAGGTGGAAGCAAGACCAGCTCTGATCTGTAATCAGAGGGACTCAAGACTATCGGTGCTACCCATTACTTCCTTACTGCTCGCAGTGCAATTAACTCTTTGACTGGAACTATAGCAGGATCCTCTTGACCTGCAATCCAGCAATCTCTAAAACCTATAATACGCAATTATAAATGACAATGAGCCAAATAAATTGAAACACCAGAACAAAATAGCTAAAGCTAATGCATAAAAAAAAAATATTTAGCATAAGATTGCACCAGAGACAAAAGTTCGGAATTTCAGGAACAAATATTATCCCATCCATGCTTGCAATGGTATAAAACAACCACAACTTGGAAGAACAACTATGAAAGGAAAATATAGTATAGGATATGCATCATCTAAAATCTAAAATGGGGCTTGAAATGATACCAAAAGTTTCTTAAATAATGAGTTATGTTTAAGAAATGAGGAAATCCACTTCATGATCGATGTAATCATTTTACAAAAATCCTATGATTTGTGATTCAAATAGAGAATTTTATAGAAATATTAAACATCACTTCTTTTCATTCCAAAATAAAAATATAAATGAATAAAAACAACAAAATCATTGCTATTAAGGCCATCCACCCTCTATGTAGGCCCAAACTGACATTGTTGAATCCGCCACCATCAACACCTACACTCCTAAGTTCCTATCTAATGCCTATTAAGGTTCATGCCGCTGTTGGAGATCATCATCTATTCTGGAGAACAAAACTGGGGGCTGCCAAAAATTTGGAACAACGAGAAAACAGAGAATGGCATCCTCAATTTGGGAACAGCAAATTAGACACTGTTTCGTATCAATCTATTTTTTTCTCTTTGATGCTTTCTTCTTTTCTTGCAGTACCATTAGAATTTAAATTTTGTAATCGTGAGTGGGGAGATATCCAGTATTTATTCCAGAGAACAGGAGCAGAAAGAAGAGGGCAATTCAACAATATTTTTCATACCTTGCAAACTTTTCCATTAATCATCTGTTGTGGCCAACGAGTAATTGTTTCCTTTAGGTTTGTTACAGTATTTTATACATTCGTGAGCACTGGAGGATGGAATTAGTGGATGGAAGTAGGAAATTCCCGCAAGAAATCGAAGTCCAAGGTTTAATAGATCAAAGGGGTTAGAGATCAAGAAGAAATAATTGTGTGCAAGAAGTGCATCTAAGTTCTCAGTTGTATTTTGAACCCTATTACCATTTTTATTCCCTTTTTCTCTAATTTTAGCAGAGATCTACCTTTTTTTCATTCCTTTCAAGCAGATTCGGGAGGTGCTAAAGAACATCAAGAAAAACCGAAGTGACAACCTTCTTAAGGAAATTTACCCAGCTGTTATAATATCTCGCCTTCACAAAACAGTTGAGCTTTGTT
This sequence comes from Phalaenopsis aphrodite, assembly GCA_003013225.1. Classification (NCBI taxonomy): domain Eukaryota; kingdom Viridiplantae; phylum Streptophyta; class Magnoliopsida; order Asparagales; family Orchidaceae; genus Phalaenopsis; species Phalaenopsis aphrodite. Next base: position 468,382 of record NEWO01000512.1, on the reverse strand, counting down.
GGAACAGCAAGACCTTGAAATCATTTTATCAGGGTCCTTGGTAAACAGTTGCCCTACCAGAGTTACAAAACCCTTGGAAACTATTTTGAATTTGTATGCATATTTGTGTTTCCCATAATAAAATCAGTCATGTAAACTTGGTGTTTGCAGTTGTCCTAGAATTCCTTGTCTTGTAACCGCATCAGCAAGTACAGGCAAAAAAGCCACCGTTTTCTTATTATCAAAATGGATAAGCAAACCAAAATAGAAGCTGGAAAAAAAAAAAGAATCCTCTCATTAAAGAAAGCACTATTAACCAACATCCTACAGCTCTTTTTATTTGAACAGAACTACAGCAGGAATGAGTTCTTATTTAAATTCAAAGGTAAATAAATTAATTTTCTTTAACATTTGCATCTCAATTAAGACATGCATGAACATCATAATATTCAAGAGAGAGATCCTCGACTCCTTTAGGATATCCCAATACTTGCTAAGGCACCAAGCATTCCTTTCTGCGCTAATTGTATTGGTAAGAAGTCCAAACTTAGCATTCACGTTGCTCAAGAAAATAAGACTCATTCTAAGTGCAGACAAAAATTCCCATGTGAGAAGTTATAAAATCTCCTTACTATTGGGAGAGACTCCATTAATCCTACTGATTTTAATCACAGGCTTAACTAGTAACATGAAGGCAATCTAACTAGCGAGTAATGTTGCCTCATATCAAATATTTTGAGCAAACTAGAGAAAATATCGACTTTTTGGTTTTAATTAATAAATAGACTCGTTAGCATATGGGTTGCCCCAAGTTTGGATGGGCTCTGGGCAAAAATCCATTGGGATAACAAAGATATAAAATTGTGCAATTGAGTTTTGAAACCTTTTTTTAATCTGTAAGGGGAGGCTTAAGCCTGAAGATAATTAAAGCATAAGCCTCTAATTCAAAATAATTGTACAAAAAATAAGTATTGTACAAACATCAAGATGTGAAGAAATAACATATTAATTTCTAATATATTAACACACTAAAAAACAATATATCAACATTCAAACATAGTAAAAATAATAATTTGTACAAGTAAAAAGTAACATGTTAAACATACTAACATGAAATCATAAAATAAGATGGGTTATGTAATAATTAAACTATCAAATGAAGTTAAAGCATCAATACAAAATACTAAAGCATCATAATATAACAATAAAAATAAATTTTATGTTTACTTATATTGTCTCTCTCACTCATTATAAAGGTAAAGTATTTCTCTCTTACTCATATTGTTCTCCACTTAATAAGAATATAACAAGTTCTACATTAAAATTTTTAAACTTAAATATCCTTGTCACTCTTATCAATGCATGTGGTTTCATCAAAATTCTCAACATAATGAGTTGTTCTCTCCCTCATCCTCAGACATGTCCATATTATCCCATTCCTCCTCATCTTTAACCTCATCATCTCCATCTTTCATAATTAATAATAGTTAATAAAAAAATTAATTAAATTTTAAAATAATGACTGTTTTGATAGTTGGAACTTCAACTAAATAAACTTTTATAACTATATTTTCAGTTTATTGCATGCTAGCTAGTGTGCAAGGCATGAAAATTGATAAGTGAGATATTGATATTATTTTTAGCTTCAGTAACACAAAAACTTAAAGATATCCTGAAAAATTTAAGATGGGAACATGTAGGATAAGGCATATGCCTCATCTTGTTACAACGTGGGTAAGCATCATTGCAATTTTCTGTTAGAATTGGTAAGGCATACCAACACAATTTTAAATAAGGGGAAAGACCCAGTTTTAATCAATGACTTGCTAGCTTTAAGTTAACCTGAAGGTCATAACTTACAACCACAATTTTTTTTATGCCCAAAAATGAGAAATGCAACTCAAATGTCAGCGTTCAAAAAAAAAGTGTCTTAAAGCCAAGGCCTATATGCAAGATGGCCTAAATATTTCATTTTTTATTTGATAGCCTTGATGGTTTCATGTCGACCTCATGGATTGGAGGCTTACATCAATCGAAAGGCTGATAATTGAATTATTTTGAATCCTATCACATTCAGTAAAAAGCCCAATATTCAAATATAAGCTGCTTCAAAAAATAAGCTTTAACAGAAGTATCAAAACTGATGAATTCACTGAAAATGTTAAATGAGTTGAAACTTATTATTTAAGGTATAAGAACAATTTAATGCTAGGTCAGTTGCCTTGAATTTGGGTACCCTATGAATGCATTACTTATATGGGTTATGACGCAACATGGTGGGCAAGGTGACCAGATGGTGAAAACACACCAAGACCCTTGGCAAGGTTGATCTCGGGTACATAGCCTATAGTCTGATCAAACAAGTTTGAATTATGTGTCTTTGAATTGAATCATTTTGTTAATATTTTTTTAATGATGCACATGCATGTGTATTTGCACCCATGAGTGATTTATAATATTTATGTAGGTGAACTAATAGAAATTATTGTGCTAAACATTTTTTTCAAACAAAATATGTAATTAAACCAACTAAATAAACTAATTTTTTATTTCTTGAGAAAATACAATTTTTTCATAAATTTAACTCATTGTTTAACATCCTATTATGAAAGAAATAAAAAATTTTAACTATCTAACATATTAGGCAAAGAACTCAAGCATAATATCTTGTAAATATTCTACAAGCCATTCATACTATACACACATATAGCACATAATATGACATTGACTCGATGGCTTAGCAAACACGACTTGTGAGTGAATTGCAAGTTTCAGTTGAGCGAATAGTTTGGTAAAACATCAAATAGTTCATCTTTGGCAATGCCAACTTGCCTCCTAGACAAAGGGCTAATTACTTGCCCACTGGCCAAGCTTGACCAGGTGAATTGTCAGTTAGACTATTCCCACCCACAGCATACCCCAGAACACCCAAACCATTGTACAAAGATACAAGAGGCAATATCAACCAATTGAAGGAGGCTATTTGGCTTTGTACTTGAAACGTGTCATCTTATCAAAAAATTTTTAACGTCTCTAACTTATTTGTAGTAACCTGAATTTTCTAGTGCATTGTAAATTTCAATGTTGTTTTTGTGATTTTGAGAATGTTTACTTTTGTTTGCAAAACTACATACTTCATTGAAGGGTGGCATTAATGATAAATAAAAGCTTAGCATGATGGGTTTTTTAAAAAAAATGTATGTAATCTCATCGGTATGGAAGGAAAAACATATGCCTGAATTTGAAAATCACACATCATAGACAAATCACATGGCCGTGTTATTAAAGCCATGGAATTGTCATGCCAGCCACATATTACAGCTTAAAATAAAAGGCTCTTCACATCAAACTTGATAGTTATTTTAATTAGCAAAATACATGGAAACTTCTGATTTGCAAGGTGAGCCACATAAGAATCAAGCAGTTCAAGAAAAAAAATTGAGGCATTGCCAAAAGCAACTTATTTAATGACTTCACAGTTCTCTTATAGGCTAAAGTTTATGTTTTTAGCATTCTTTAGTTGATTCAAACATTTTATAGGGGTTTTGATTAACTTTGATTGTTGCATAACATTTTATGATAATTTATTTCATTTACTTTATTATTATTTTTTTTTAGTTTTAAAGGTAAAAAACATTGATTAAAGACAAATTCCATCATGGCTCAATTAGAGTAATGAAAAAACCATGCAGATCCACTCAGTATGCAAGCAGAATCTTCTATGATCCTAATCTATGATTGTCTTTTCAGCCCTTTAGGGTTTGATATTCTAGAGGGTAAAAATCTCATTGCTTTTTAATTTTAACTTATTTTATTTGTATTCCTTCATTAAAGCTCGTTTATTATTATAACACTGCCTTAAATTAATATTAAATCGATTTATCCAGAACCCGACTGTGATCATTGGTCTGAAGATTTATGGCTATGAGAGGAATCTTCAGCACCGATCTCATCACCCTGTTTTGTTCTCCTCGTTGAGTTGCGGCGCCTGGCGGAGGTGGAAGGAGTGATGGGTGAGGAGGCTTCAGTGAACGAAGCATCGTTGAAGATGTCAGAAAGCAAGGTTAAGCCAGACAATGGGGATATCCAAGAGCCCTAGTCGTCGCTGTAAGAGGGGCTTTTCGCTGAACTATAAGGTTTTGTGCCTTTTTTATTTTATCTGAATTATATTTATGTAGTGTTTTTTGGGGGAATTTGGTGTGTGATTCGGACTGGAGATTTCGGTGGAGTTGGAGGTATTTTGTTTCTCAGCTTGTTGCTTCTGGTTTTAAGGTAGAGTCTGACTGCTTTAGCTTCTCTATCTTTTGCTTGGGATTCTAGGCCGTACAAGAAATAAATGCATTTTTCTCAAATTTTTATTTTTAGTTTTTGAGGTTTTAATTGAGGATGCTAACTAGATGCATGATTGGTTTCAATTTTTCATTTACCGTTGATTCTGTTAGGATGAGAAAAGTGTTTTAATAGGTTACAATCACTCTAAGAAGTAGGCTTAGTTGCTCAATCCTTCTTTGCATTGCTGAGATTTTCTTCTAGGAGGATTGCTTAGGAAGCTCATAGCTCTAGATTTTCAGTTTTAGATATGTTTGTTTGAGGGAATATATAGGCCTTAATTTTTCTTCTCTGTTACAAAATTCTAGGTGCATAAACGAGTTGAGTCGAGCTTGAGACACCCTCGGCTTGAGGTTGATTAATTTTGTCGGGCTCGAGCTAAAGTCTACGAGTTCGAGTTGGTTCATGAGTCGTCTTGTTATAATAAAAGAGAGAAAATAATATTAATTTAAGGCGGTGTTATAACAAAATGACAAAAAGACTGAGCAATTATAAGAGAAATAATAATAAATCACTCAATATAAAATACAATATATTATTTTTTAAATATTTTTAATATTTTAAAGATGAAGTCTTCTAATTTAATATATTTTGAGTATATTTTATATTAACGGTTTTTTAAATGAGCCGGCTTACAAGCTAAAGAGTCGAGTTGGGGCTAGTTTGAGCTTGGCTTATTAGCTCATCAAGCTCAGTTCACGAGCCACTTATCAAGCCAAGCTCGAGTTGGCTCACGAGTGGGCTTGCCCACACCCCTACACACTTCAATAGGTATTTAAATTGAGCGTTATGTTGAGGTTTTAATTGCTCTTTGAGATAATCCATCATCTACTGATAGGCATGTTTTATGTTTGTATCGGTAATATGTGAAAATGTTGGTTTTCAAAGCTCTAGGTTAAATAAAATTGAAACAAATTGGTTGTTATCATAAATAGTTCAAGCTATTTTTTTCATGTTGGACGAATGAAAAAATCAACAAGGGATTTTAAATATAATTTTTATTTTGGTGTATGAATTATGCAACCTGGTCTGATTCTGCATAAACAGCACAACAATACAGGGGTAGAAAGATCTTTTAATCATAAACAACTGAAGTACAACTAAATAAAACAAACAGACATAACTTCCCCACAGCAGTTTTTCCGCACAGCTGCTGTGCAGCAGCTTTTTAAAAAACAACAGTTGCCCCAAACATATTCTAAGTTTGAAACTACATAAAAATTAAGATGAACTTGTGTTTATGGTTATCAAGTAGTGCCAAGGTTTTAAAAAAGCTAAATCAGTAATAAAGGCATTTTTATTTAGCAAGGTAAAGCATAATCCTCAATGAAAAAATAAAAATCATAGAATTAAAATAAATTTAAGAATAATCATCGTCTGATTAACTTAGTTCATCATTAGTTAAAAATACAACAAAAATATTTGAAGAAAATAAAATCAAATTAAAACAAATGTAAAATTAATATGCTTAAGAAAATAATAAAAACTGTAAAAATAAATAAAATTTATTTACTTAAGAAACAAATAGTCAATGCTGGAATGCATGCAGTCACTCAACTATTCCTAGGCTCTTCCTCTTTCGCTCGCAATTGTTATATTCTCTGCTTATAACCTTCCTAAATATAGCTCTCCTCGCTTGCAAACACCTATGCCCACAATCACTGAAAAGTTGCTTCTAATTGCCTGCTCGCAGCCACCTCTCTTGCTCAACTATGAATATTAATTTGACAAATTTAGACTGAAAAATTTTATAAGCTACACATGTTATATGAAGATTTAATTGTGAAATTGGACATTGAACATTGAGGTATTTTCTCATCCTTGAAGTAAGGCATAAACCTCAATACATTTTGAAGCATAAACCTTCAAATTAACAAATTATGCAAAATATAAAAATATTGTATTAAACTCAAAGTATATAAGGAGTAATATATTAACATTCTGACTTAAAAGAATACAAATGCGATGCTTTCCGCGTAGATGCCAGAAAAAAAAAGAGTGGCTATTATTGTTGATTACAATTTAAGAAAGCACGAGCGAAGTCGAGCAAGCAAAGCTAAAACGCGCAAGGAAAGCAGTGATTTGCCCTACCATTGAATATCTATAGCCGAAGAATCACTACCGACGGGCTGGGGTGGGTCTCTGAGATCCTTTTGATGACCTATTGAGATGAATGAGATCTCTTACTTTAGGCCGTAGATCCTAGTATTTGGAATCTTGTCAAGGCTTTCCGAGGTTGCGAAGCAAATAGATTACTTTCCTCAATAAGTCAATTTTTTGCATACAAAGAAACCCAATGCACCAGCTTAACATCTCGGAGAATACACTGTGTTTGGGGTGATCCTAATATATTAACATCCAAATATAATTAATTATGAAAAGTAAGAAGCTAACATGTAGTAAAATTAAAATGTAGTAGAAACATAAAAGTAAGATGTAATAACATAATAATTCAAAATAAGCTCGATACAATTACTATCTCTCTCTCCTATTGTCCCACATCGAAGTAAAAGCATAACAAGCTATCAATATTAGAATTTCTAAATTCAGAAATCTCCATCACTCTCGTTACTCAGTGAGCCTTCATTAGAATCAACATAATGATTTATTTCTTCCCTTGCCTTTCCCTCAATTGTATCAATATTCTCTCATTCATCATTTCAATCTCGATCATCTTCCTCTTATCTAACCAATAATAATTATTGAAAAAGATGTTACGGTTTACAATAATGATTATATTGATTGTAAAAATTTCAATTATGCATTACTAGAGGAAGTAATCAGAATTTTATTAGAGTTATTTTACTTAAATTAATTAAAAAAAAACTCTAGATCTACTTCCACATACCTCATTAGAACTAAGGTGAAGCGCTCCGCATATGTGAAGCATAATTTTCTTTAGTACCTGATAAGATGTAAACCTCCTTGTGAATTTAAAAAAAATTGTAAGCCTCAGGATGAGTTCCATATTGTGCATATTTAAACAATAATGATTTGATAAAATTACATAATAATTTTTTAAAAAAATTTATTATATTATAGTTTGAAGTGCAAGAAAAAAATGCCTCGAGGCATAATACCTCAAGGTGTATGCCTTCATAAAAAAAAAGGCGCAAGCATACTCCGACAATTGAAGCACAAGTATTAAGATAATTTTTGGGCACCTACATAGTGAGGCGTGCCTCAATCACCTTTTAAATTCATTATACTAAGGTAAATCTGAAAGCAAATGCTGTCTAGGATGCTTTGGAGATCTAATATTTGGTAATGCAGTCTAGGAATGAGATGCACAATGAAAATACAAAAAAAAATGTAAGGTAACAAGTCTCAAGTTTAGGAAAAACAAATCATCTTTAGTGCAGAAATAGAAAATGTACTTATTATACTCCAAGCAATATTTTTATAGCATGAAAATCCAGAATCTGACAATAGTATAAAAATATATGAGATATCAAACACATGTTATTTAACAAACAAGTGAAAAGTAAGAATAAGGATAGAAATCAACTAATGGAAGATCTAAGCCTTACACTGGTGAAAGGAAACTCACCATCAAAAGTAGCTATAACCAACACAACACTGTAACAATCAAAATCCAACAAAATACTTGAGTAATGAGAGAATCTAGAACCAATAGGCCATATGGAAGAATCACTAGAACAATACTTGTGAACCCACATTCAATTTGGCAGTTTAGAAACTAGAAGTGGTAATAATTTCATAAAAATAAACGCCTTTTCTTCTGCCAATTTGAACAGACAAAACACAGGTAAGTGGTTTTTAGCTCGTGCCACCGCACTTGGGTCAATTTTATAAAAACTAGAGCAAGTAAAAATTTCATAAATTTTCCTAAAGGTCTTTTAGAAATAAAGTCCCTCACTCAACACTGTGTGTCTAATTAATTCTAAGAAAATAAAACTACCTGTTGCACCACTTGATATAACTACCATGGAAACCACAGTTAAGCCTACATTAAAATTAAGAACAAGCGTGATCAAAAGACAATAGCCTGTATATCAAAAACTTGAACCAAGTTCGAACATTAGAATCTTGCATGTTTCGATAGACATTACTAAACAGCAACTAAGTGGGGTCGGCAACATGAATCCTTTTTCTCCATTGCGTGCTATCTAGTGCCATATTTTTATTTAGTTTAATAAATTAAGATCATTTTTATACAATATGCATTAGTCTTCTTAGGTCTACCTTAGCCTTTCTTAACATAAGTCTAATCTAAGACATCTACTCTCCTAATCGAATCATCAGATGGTCAATGTAATATGACAAAACATTAGTAAACAGCCTACCTCAAAATATTTAAAATGTGGATGAATATAGAATGATACATGTTAAACAATGTATGATTCATTTTTGTAGCTACAGTTTGACATCTTAGCAAATTATGATTGCAATAGGCCAGAAAAGCTCGCTTTCATGTAATTGTTGTTAATAGGCACGGTGATTTATTTGACACAATCACCTAATCAAAACTGTAATGAAGAAATATATTTTTGTGTATAAAGAGAGTAATGAGAGATATAGGCTCTGAGGTGATAGAAACTTCATTTAAAATATTTTTAGTCAATTGCATAAATTAAGTTCCTTATGAGTTGTGATGAGGTCCATGCAGGAGAAATAGAGAGGCATGTTAAGAGGCATCTCCTCACCAAGTTGAACAGACTCAATGCAAGAAACCTCCGTTCAGTTCAACAAGCTTAAATCAAATATATAATTTAGTAGCACACTTAGTCCTGTTTGGCAATGACTTTTACTAATTGATTACATGTTTAAGACAACAAAATTTTATCATGTTCGATAGAGTTAAGTCAACTTCTATGAGGAAAGGTCTTTTGTATGAAAGCTAAAAAATGGGAGTTAAAAACAAGCTAAGCAAAAACTTCTAAAAATGTATCTTATTCAAAACAGCCAAAAATACAATCCAACAAATATGCATTTTATTTTCAATTATCATGTTTGGTGCATTTGATGGATGGATTTTATAAATTTTCTTCCACGTAATTGAAGATATGTATACTAGAGAAGCTGCTTATGTTCAAACATAAAGAAGATTGACCAAATATTTTCCTATATTAGTTAGATTACATCAGGGATCAATCATAAGCCTAGATTTTTTTGCATTAGCTATGGATGTTCTTACTGGACATTTACAAGAGGATGTACCTCGGTGCATGCTTTTCACTAATGGCATCTTTCCGGCGAATAAGACTACAAAGAGATTAGGGAAATTTTGAATTATAGAGGTCAATTTTGAATTTTAAAGCTTTCATATGAGTGGATCTAAAACTGAATACATGTAATATAATTTTAGTAATAGTTGATCTAGTGGCAAGGTTGTACCAATGGGTGATCAAGTCATTAAAAGAAGCAAACGTTTTAGATAGCTTAGGTCTATTGTCCAAAGTGATGATAATATAGATGGGGATGCTATTAGAATTCAAGTTGGATGGTTGAATTGGAGGAACATCAAGCCTAGTGTGATAGAAAAATACAGCTTAGACTTAAAAGAAAAATTTTAGAATATGGTGATGAGACCTACAGTGCTTTATGGAGCAAAAAGTTGGCTTATAGAAGAGAAGCATAAAGTTAAGTGTTACTGAGATGAGAATGCTCAATGAGTGGTTTTACACTTAGAGACAAAATGTGCAATGAATATATCTGTGAGAGAGCTGGAGTAGCTCCAATGGAAGATAAGATTAGAGAGTCGCCTTAGATAGTTTTGGTCACATTAAATGTGATCATCTGATGAACCTGTTAGAAAAATAGTTGTTTTAAGATTGAATTATGCTTAGAAAAGTAGTCGAAGACCTAAGAAGACTTGTGTATTTTGTATAAAAAATGATTTTAATTTATTACAATAAAATGAAAATATGACACTCAATAAGACAATGGAAAAAATGATTCATGTATTTGACCACATCGAGGCAGATAAAGGCTTGTTTTGTTGTTGTTGTTAGGAGTTATTTGGTTGGATGTTTTCAAGATTCTGTATTTAAAAAATGTAGTGTAGTTGAAACACATGAATTTTAAAGATGTAGGAGTTATTTGAGTAGATGAAATTGAAATATATTAAAATATTTTGTGTATGATGTGATACTGTTCTGATGGAGCCTAAGGGCACTTTATCCTTTATTAGCATAAAGGCAATTTAGTCTTTGTCATTTATTATTGTTTAGGGCTAATATGTTTAGGTTAGGGTTAAGCATGAGATTGAGTCTAAAGTCTTAGTGTCGGGGTTTGTTTGAGATTTTCTACCACTTCATGTGTAGGATTTGGGAGGGATTAACTATCTCTTAAATCGTAGGTGCTTATCTTTATGCATTCCAGTTGTATTGTTGGTGTTATTAAAGAAAAATAACTTGTTTTGCATTTATTCCTACGGAGTTCTCTATGAGATACATTCAAATGCATTGAAATGCGACAATGACTATAAAGGATGCCATCGGGCAAGGTTTCGTGATGGCACTTCATGGCGACGACAGAAGGTGATTGATGATAACATGAACTAATCAACACGGGCATAGGCAGCTGTCGGTCAACTTTTTGAAAATTGAAAATATGAAAATAATTTTTGAAATTTAATTTAATATATGACGTATATAGTTAGGGTTTTGAAAGTAGTCTGTTTTCATTTTTTTAAAAAAATGAGACCAAATGGATCTCATTCTTTCAGTAGTTTGCATAATTGTGTCTGATACTGTGAATCCTACACAATTCTGAAAGGTGAGAGTATATCTCAGCGGTTGACTCAATTCTGCAAACTAAGAGATTTATGACATTCATTTGGCCTGCGAACATTTTTATGTGTGACCAACAAATTTCCCTATTTAATATAAATATTAAATAGAGTTTATTTTATCTGGGTTCCAAGTTACTTATAGAGACAAACCCCTATAGTTAATTACATCCCAAATAACGTGGGTCACTTGAGAAAACTCTCAATAATGATTAGGGATGTTAGTCTACAAGAATTCAAAGTTTAGGTTTTCACGATAGGACGTGAAAAATCATGTGGGAGTGGCTCAAATAGAAACAGTTATTTTCAGGAGGCGAGCCCCTATAGTTAATTACATCTCAAATGACGGGGGTCGCTTGAGAAAACTCTCAATAATGATCAGAGATACTAGTCTTCAAGAATTCAAAGTTTAGGTTTTCACAGTAAGACGTGAAAAGGCAAGTGGGAGTGGCTCAAATAGAAACAGTTATTTTCAAAAGTCCAAAGGAAGGAAAAGGTAATGGATGTCACAGATTCTGAAGAGAAAACCTCATTGACTTCTCATACTATCATAATATGTGACTGAGTTTTGAAGAAGATGTTACTTGAGTGTTCAATCCTGTCGATTTTATTATTTGGGACTTACACTTGCAAAATGACTGATTATGCAAATAGCCCGCAAAGAGATAAGAGTTTACGTCATAACGAACGACACCATCAGAACCTAAAATGAATTAGGACTTATGTTGCATAACATAGTTGTGTAGGAGCTATGTTGTGCAAAAACCTGAAAAAGGATGAAGATTTACGTCGCAGTAGACGAGCTACCTCGAAGTTCTATGGTTGTTAATTAGACCAAGGAGAGAGTTTAGCTGGCATAGGTTTGTTTTGCTGTTATAGAATGACGATTATCTCCACTTGTAGTTCATTCCAAACTCCATGTCGCGCTGCCCACAAAATTGCTCTAAACTCCTCGTCGAAGTAACAGTCCGAAAATCTAAGGTTCAAAAGGTGTAGCAGGTGTACTTCAAGTTTTAGTTTTGTTGTCATTATAGAGGGGTTAAAGTTGATTAGAGCGACACCAGTTAGTCTAATTCCGGTATCACAACTTTTTTTTAAATTTATTAGTTTAAATGAGTTGTGAGACTCATTTAAACCGGAGAGATCTCGTTAGCAACCGTGGGTTACCTCCTCCGAGGGACTCTCATAAATTAAAAAAGAAGTGTTATGTTTTTTTTTGAAAATATTGTTTAATTTAAAAAAAATGTTTTGTTTTGAAAATAAAATTGTAATCAGCACCTGCATAATGTGTTAGAGCGAGAGTAAATCGCAACGGTAAAACAACAACAAATAAAATGTATCTGTGTACGTGGCGTATCTGCTAGCTCACAAAGCATAATATAATTCGCAGGGACTGTAAATAAATTGCAGAAAAAGAAGTAAGCGGCAGAACAAGTTAACAGCAGCTAGGAACTCCAAACCGGTGATCCTAAGGCTTCCTATAGCTCCGGAAAGCAATCCAACGGCTTCCTGCGACTCCGGGCAGCAGCCATGAAGCCTAAATGACATCCTACAGCTCTCCCAACACCTGTACGGCAATGGACAACACCTCTAAAGTGATTAACAACTTCCAACCAGCCACTTACAGTAATGGACAGCTTCTAAACAAACATTTACAGTAAAGGACAGCTTCCAAACAGTTCTTACAGCAATTATAAACCCCGAACAGCACTTCTACAGTGATTAGCAGCTTCCAAGCAGACAATTACAGCAAAGATCAGCTTCCAATCAGCACTTCTGCAGTTCTCAGTGACTCCAAACAGCAATTTGAAACACCAAACATCACTTGTACGGGTTCCTACAAACCCAAACAGCAATTTGAAAGATCAAACAACACTTTTATGGCCTACTACGAACCCAAACAACAATTTGAAAGATCAAACAACACTTTTTTGGCCTCCTACGAACCCAAACAACAATTCGAAACACCAATGAACAGTTTTATGGCTTCCTACGAGCCCAAACCAAAATTTGAAAGATCAAACAACACCAGGCAACACCTAATTAGCTCCAAACAGCCAACTACAGCACCAGACAGCACTTTCAAGTATTTTCTAACACTTTACAGAGCCCCTTAAGCCACCAAACAGCACTTTAGATGTGGCACAAAACCCCTCAAAAATAGCAGTACACTCCGGGAAGCAACAACAACACAAATATAGTTGAACAGGTCGATCATAGGCTAAAAGGTGCAATCAATTAGAAAAGTAAGAGAATTCAATTTTATTTCTTGTAAATTCTTCTACCCCAAGTAGCAGACTTTATTTGGATCCCCACTAAAGCACTCGGACTTCGAAAAATGAAACCACTCCTTCGAATGAATGAGGTTAATTCCCACATGGTTTAAACGAATGGCAATTAAACACAAACCACTTAATTCTCATGAATTTACATGTCCATCACCAAAACAACAATTTTTACTTACATAACTACTTACCTAAGCATGAACATGTGTATTTTACTTTCTTAAAAGTTAAAATGGTGATATTTGTTATGTGCTACGAAGGATTTGAGTGGTATGTGTGTAAAAATTGAAGTTTGGGTGTTAGATATGTATATGCAAAAAGATTGAGTGGTATGCATGTACACAAATCTTCTAATATGGACTGTATTGTATAAATAAAATGAGCAAGTATGGGAATAAAACAAAATTTTGTTACCCATTTACTACAATTGCTAAGGTTCTGTGCTCCAAGCGTCTCAACAGCTCGAAGAAGTCGTGTTCCTTGCTATCCCTGCTACCTCCAATTCGGGCGAGACGGGCGAGAGAGAGGGTGGGAGCAATTCTGGTAGAGAGAGTGGACTCCAGCGAGGGGGAAGAGTTCGCTCGAGAGAGACGGTGAGCCGAGCAGGTCTGTTCACGAAGAAGTGAGGGGAGGCGAGTCTTTCGATGGGGTGAGGACGTGAGCCGAGAGAGGAGGCGGCGAAGCAGGCAAGTGGGGTTTCGGTGTCGAGCGGGAGAGGCGAGCCGGGCGAGAGGAGGGAGTCGAGGAAAAGAGGTTTGTGGCTTCGGTGCTGGAGATCGGGAATCGAGCGGGAGAGGGTCGAATGAGGAGAGCGGGCGTCGGATGGAGGGAGGCGAGGCGAGTGTTACGGTGCAAAGAGGGTCTTCGAGTCAAGTGGTTGTTCGACGCAAAGGAGAGGAGAAGGCAAGCAAAGGCAGGCGAGCACAAAGAGGGAGTTGGGCAGCGATCAAGAGGGGGAAGGTGTCGAAGGAGGAGCCCGGATCTCGTCGTGAGAGGAAGATGGAGTCGAATGCGAGGGAGAGCTTTTGATGTCTTCTTCGTGAGGAACGGGAATGAACAGATCACTTCGGTGCAGAGGGGAGAAGCCAAATTCGGTGTGGGGATGAGGAGAGTCGAATGATTTTGTAAACCGGATTTCAAAAGCAAAAGTTACGAGATAGTTAGCGGGTACTTAAATGGTTTCCAATCAGATTCTTTCGTCCTAAGTGGAAAGTTGTAATGTGTAACTAAATTCAATTAGGGATAAATTAGGCGGTTAATTTGAAATTTGAAATTTAAACTTTCAAATTGTGAATTATGTTAGTGAATCAACCTGAAATAACTGACCCATGTTCAGCCCAAATCGGATTTGAGTCAAACTTAGGTTGATCTCGGGCCCGCGTCCCGTTAAAAAATAATATGCATCGATTTCCGTGTCATTTGTGTTCGCGTGTAACCCTAGCAATATGGGTGTCCTTCCCGGCTAAAATCGATGTCTCGGACGCATCCATGTGGTCCATTTTGTCATCCAGAGTTGTCCGAGTGAGTTCGCTGACGGTCAGGCAAAAAAAAATGTGCAAATTGTGGGCTCCGCGAGTGCTCGAGTCACGAAGAGTTTACCTAAGGCCCTCTGATCCTATGGGAACTCATTTTCGGGCTCTCTACATGTTAGTCCTTAGCCCTTGCAACTAAGAGTCGAGTGCATGGGACTACTCATGTGAGGTCTGCACAAAAATGAGTCAAGAAGTAACTCGAAGTTTTACGGGAGGTGGGTTCCATTACTAGTCCTCTAGAATGATCAACAAAGAACTCCTAAGGCTAGATTATGAGTTCTAAGAGTAGGAGACTAAGACCTCACTGAAAATAAGGTCAACAGCAGCGAGCAATAAGCATAAGGCGAAAATGGCATGTGGTGGGGCATCAAAAGTGAGCTTAATAATGCATTTGAATGTGCTCTACTAAGGCTATTTTTTTCAAAAGCAAGGAATGCGCAAGTTTTAGAGTATTTCATATTCTTCAGAATTTTACTTTATATATCTTTTACTTTATATATCATAATTTTACTAAGGCTATTTTTAAAATAAGATTCATGTGGGCTTTGCCCACGCAGGTTCCAATCCTACCGTCCTCGAGTGATGTAAGAATTTTTATGCCTATTTTAACACTATCGTTGCTGGTCCCAAGCCCAGATGCGAAAAGTGGAGGGTTGCGTTAGGTAGTCGACAGCCGGCGTAAAACTTGTCGAAAAAAAATCATGACATGAATCCTTTTGATTATTGTGTAAGTGTTAGGATGTCCCCTGGAAGCGACGCGCTGTATAGCCTGAATACAGTGAAAAGTGTGCAAGGGCCGCAACACCGGCGCCCGGGTGTAGTGTTAAATAAGCAAGGGTTCCCACATTACGAACGAATGCGGGTAAAGAAGTTAGTCCATGAAGCTAATAAAACTAATATTAAGATAGAATCTTAGAAAATAGGCACTTTCAATGGTAAATTAATGGAATTAGTTGATATTATGATTCATAGGAAAATTAATATCTTATGTATTCAAGAAACTAAGTGGGTTGGAGAAAAGGCTAGGAAGATTGATAATTTAGGTTTTAAACTTTGGTATTCTGGTAAGAGTCGCACTAAAAATGATGTAGGTGTAATTATAGATAAGAGTTTGAAAGATAATGTTGTAAATATTAATAAAGTTGGTGATAGAATTATAGCCCTTAAGATTATCATTGATACTAAGATTTTTAATATTATAAGTGTTTATGCTCCTCAAATAGTTTTAGATACAGGGTCTAAAGATAAATTTTGGAATGACTTAAAAGACTTAATACAAATGATACCTCTTGAAGAAAGAATTTTTATTGGAGGAGATTTAAATGGACATGTCGGTAGAGTGGTAGAAGATTTCAGAAATATTCATGGTGGCTACGGTTTTGGAGTAACTAATGAAGAAGATAGAGCTATTTTAGATTTTGTTTTAGCGTATGATTTTGTTATTACTAATACTTTATTCAAGAAAAGGGATGAACATCTTATTACTTATAAGAGTGGATCTAATAAAACACAAATTGATTATTTTCTTATGAGAAGAAGAGATCGGCGTGATTGTAAAGATTGTAAGGTAATTTCAAGTGATAATTTAATTACCCAAAATCGTTTATTAGATTTAGATTTTATAGTTAAGAGTTGTAAAATAAAAAATACTAAGACTCATCAAAATTAGATGGAGAAACTTAAAAGACACAAATAAAATTATTTTTATAAGTAAAATTCAAGATTTCAAAAT
Organism: Phalaenopsis aphrodite; assembly: GCA_003013225.1. NCBI lineage: Eukaryota > Viridiplantae > Streptophyta > Magnoliopsida > Asparagales > Orchidaceae > Phalaenopsis > Phalaenopsis aphrodite. The sequence goes on along the minus strand of NEWO01000512.1, from coordinate 451,771 downwards.
TTGGGATATTCATGAAGAAGCAAATGTGATGTGGGATAAAGTAACAAACACTATTAAACAAGTAGCAAAAGATGTTCTTGGAGAATCAAAAGAAAAAAGATTTACAAATAAAAATAGTTGGTGGTAGAATAATAATATGCAAGAAAAGATAAAATATAAGAAGTTATGTTATAAAAATTGGTTTAAATATAAAAGTTTAGATAACTGGAAAAAATATCAAATGACCCGCAGGGAGTCTAAAAGAACAATCGGTGACGCTAAAAATATTGCTTTTAATGATCTTTATAATAGATTAGATACTAAGAAGGGTAAAAATATATGTATAAACTAGCCAAACAAAGAGAAAAGAAAAGTAAAGATTTAACTCAAGTAAAGTGTATTAAAGATGAAAACCAAAAAGTACTTTTCTGAGAAAAAGATATTCAACATAGGTGAGTGAGTTACTTTGATAAACTTTTTAATGAAGTTTCTGAAAATTCGATCGACCTTAGTGATTTTAATATCGTGAATAATAATAAAACGTATCATTTCTACCATCGCATTAGCAAAAAAGAAGTTGGGGAGACTTTAAAGAAAACCAAAAGTGGAAAGTCTGTAGGACCTGATGATATCCCAATTGAAGTGTGGAAATATTTGGGAGATTTGGGAGTTTCTTGGCTTACTAAACTCTTTAATATTATTTTAAAAACTAAAAAGATGCGAGAGGAGTGGAGGAAGAGTATTTTGGTCCCCATTTTTAAGAATAAAGGGGAAGCACAAGAGTGTGCAAATTATAGAGGAATTAAGTTGATGTGTCATACTTTAAAATTATGGGAGAGGGTAATTGAACATAGGTTAAGACGCATCACAAAAATTTCTCATAATCAATTTGGACTTATGTCGGGCAGGTCTACTATGGAAGCTATACATTTATTGAGAGGTTTGATGGAGAAGTTCAGAGATAATAAGGAGAATCTACATTTGATTTTTATTGATTTAGAAAAAGCTTATGATACGGTTCCAAGAGATATCCTTTGGAGAGTTCTCGAGAAGAAATGTGTTGATATGACTTATATTCAAATCATTAAAGATATGTATACTAGAGTTGTTACTTGTGTTCAAACTGAAGGAGGATTGACAAAATATTTTCCTATTTCTGTTGGATTACATTAGGGATCGGCTTTAAGCCCATATCTTTTTGCTTTAGTTATGGATGCTCTTACTGGACATCTACAGAATGTACCTTGGTGTATGTTTTTTGCTGATGATATTCTTCTCGTGGATAAAACGAGAAAAAAAGCCTAGGAAAAACTTGAATTATGGAGGTCTACTTTGGAGTCTAAAGGCCTTTGCTTAAGTAGAACTAAAACTGAATACATGGAATGTAGTTTTAGTAGTAATAGCTCTAGTGACAGAAGTGTGACTTTGGGTGATCAAATTATTAAAAAGTGTGAACGATTTAGATATCTTGGGTCCGTTGTCCAAAGCGATGGTGATATAGATGGGGATGTTAATAGTAGAATTCAAGTTGGTTGGTTGAAGTGGAGGAATGCTTCGAGCCTTTTGTGTGA
>NEWO01000512.1:417276-449746 GCA_003013225.1 Phalaenopsis aphrodite | reverse complement strand
CTTGTGTTAAGAAAGGCAGAGGTAGACCTAGGAAGACTTGGGCTTATTGTATTAAAAATGATCTTAATTTATTAGAACTAAATGAAAATATGACACTAAATAGGACGCAATGGAGAAAAAGGATTCATGTAGCCGACCCCACGTAGTGGGATTAAGGCTTTGTTGTTGTTGTTGTTGTTGTTGTTGTTGTTGTAGGTACGCACACGGCTTTAAGCCAAACATAATTGTTATTAATAAAAATGTCGACCATCTACATGTTTGAACCATTTAGAGAAACTATGTTAACAACCTTAATCCCCCGCTACAACTTACAACATGGCAAACAAAAGTGTTTTCCAATGAAATAAAGCATGAAACGTTCAATGGCGTGTAAAACATCATAAGATAATAACCGCTGCCTTGAAGGGAATAGTCTTTCTAGTCATGGTTCAACAATTCAACTCCAACAAACCTTAGCATTTTCAATAACTTAAAAAAATCAAATAGATCATAACTAGTGCATAGAATTTAAATGCTACACTTTCAATGCAGCCCATTTAGAAAACCATAAGAATTGTTTGGAATGACCAAGCCTTGGCTCAGCTGCTAGTTCTAGGAAAAAACTAAACAGTATATTGCCCACTATCACTTGTGTGGAAGGGTTCGTCCTCCTCAATGTCTTTCTCTATAAGGGTAAATGTGCCCCCTTTAATATATGATGTACAAGGATAGATTTAAATAATTTTTCAGGAAAACCAAAAGAGTTGTCCGGCAAACATTGGTATGAATTCTAAACAAGCATTATGGTCTTGATCAAATTCTAGAGTTTAAAGTGTAGGTTTTAATTTCATCCTTAAAAATATATACAACGATCATATATTATCATTAAAATTTGGCCACAAAGGTTGCATATCTAAAGAAACACGTCCCACAAAACCTAAAACTATCTCAGTTGCTAGATTTCACTATTTAAGAATAACCACTATGCGATAAACTCATAATCAAATTAAAAAGTAATGGAAGGTATTTGCCATACTTTAACTTTGCATCCATATTAAAAAGTCAAATAAGAATCTGCCATAAATTTAAATGAAAACAAATGTGAATTTAAAAACAAAATCAACTAAAATTAAACATCCAAGTATGATATAAGAGGGTAACAAAATTCATCGTTCATGTTTGTGCTGAGCATATGCAAGCAGCTAAAATGAGCTTAATAAAGTAGTTAAATTGATCCTAATCATATATGCCAGCATGGTTTTATTCTATTTGACATTTATTTGAAGGTTTGTAAAAGTAGAAGTATAAAGATATGTTAAGAAAATGCTACACACACTAACAAATAATCCATAATCCATCAATATGCATACAGTTGAAATAGATTATGGACAGTCTCTTAAAATTACATTATTAGGTGATAACTATGAAGCAAATTTACAATTAAAGTATCACAGAGACAACTGTGCGATCCAATTTTTCCTGGGTTGTTAATTATCCGCAGCTTCTCAGAATAATGGCAAACAAAGAAATCTATATAACAAAAGAATCTCTCCTGACAACAGGAAGGAAGCGTTAAAACCAACTCAATCAATAACCTAAAACAGCATAGAGGTACTGCATCCATATTTAAGAGTTTAAACATGGTTTAAAATTTCCGGCAAGGAAAAAGATATTTACAATAAAACCTTTTGTAGTATAATTTAAAAAGAAAGAAGCAATGAATGAGGATGGTACCTTCTTAACCTAGACTATGGCACAACCATATTTAGCGCAGAGCTGACTAAGAGCATTTTGATTGACTGCATCCACAAACTTTTCAATGATCCCAGGGTATCTTCCTGGACTATGCGCTGAAAGACCAGCAAGAGATTTGATCAGAAATTCCTTTGGATCCTTAGTGTCCTTCAAAGGATCCTCGTCATTTTTCCCAGCATTATGCAAGCGAGCAAAAGATGCTGAGTAGCCCACATTTTCGGGAACATCTATTATTGCATTTTCTAAATCAGCTCCAGATTGCTCTGGTTGGACAAGCAGAGCAATTATACTGTCAAGCATCTTGCCCCATAGTTCCATTGCTGAAACTTCCAATAGAGTGGGAGACTCGCAAATTAATCTTGTAGAGGCAACTGAAGTCAACTTCACTTCAATGGTACCCGAAATTAACTTTAGATTTGGAATCCAGAACCTATCCATGATAGCTACAAAAATATTAGCTTGAACTGCATTTATGGAGTCAACCAGAACAGCAGGGCCATGTTTAATCAAAACCAGTGACATGAAAACCACAAGTGAGTTCACAAACTTTACAGTAGGTCTATTTTGCAGACGAGTGAAAAGTGCAGCCCAGATATGAGGAATATATTGTCCTATCATATCAAACCCAAGGTTCTCCACAACAGTATTCAGCACATAAAAACCCAGATCTTCAGTATTGGATGTTGATACAAGCTTGTTAAATATGCCAAGTACTTGACTCAATCTTCCCTCATTGTTAAGCTCTGCATTTGGAACTTTTTGAAGGTACGCCTGCAGCAGGCGAACCAGTGCAGGAGCATTTGCAGGCCTCTTCCAAGTTTCTGGCATTAGAAGAATCTTGAAGAGCTCCATGTAATTATGTGAGAGGGGAGGCCTGCTGAGCTCAACAAGCTGGGCAAATATCTGGAATGCATATGGCCAAAATTCAGTCACATCATTCCTTAAAATATTTTCAAGAACTGGGAAAAGTGCTGCTTCAAATGCTGTGATCAGTGATGGTTCTTTCTCGCATGTTCGCCTGATTAAAGCAGCAATTGATTCAAACAAATAATGATTGAAGACCGGGTTTGTGGGATTCTTACACACTTCTGCAAGAACTGAAACGAGGCAAACAATGCATTGCTTAGCAATATCACCACTAATATCAGCTGCCCCAAGAACCCTCATGATGCACTTCATAATATATTGATTTTCCTTTGAATCGGGCAACTGTAATGCTTCAAAAAGATTTCTAATTAATGGTGCCAGGTGGGGATTAATATCTAAAGCACCATACCGTGGCTGAAATGCCACAATATTCATTGAAGATCTGTCCCTTACCAGCAAAAGCTTCTCTATACAGTTTGCTGCATACGAATGAACCACATTAGATTTAGCTCTAAGAAAATTTATCACGTCTGGCAAGAGAGCAATTGCTGTGTGTTTAGGAATCTGTTCACGAAACACCGTAAAGAATTTCAAAGCAGAAGCCTGCAAAATTCCTCCTTCATTCACATTTCGCCCGCGAAACTCAGGAACCACAACAGAAGCGAAGAAGCTTTCCACATCTACAACCTCGGTGCCCACCACGATTCCACCTGCCCTTGCTGCCAGTGAGGTCACCAAATAAATTGCAGCATCCTTCTCCTTCCAGTTCTCTGACTGGTTTGCAGAATATATCACCAGCATGTTCTGTATCTGACCCGATACCAATGTCATTACCTGCTCCTTATAGTTTGCAGCCAGACCTTTCAAAAGCTCACAGGCAATTCGCCTCCGGGTATCCACATCACTTCCCTCAATGTCTCTACGTATGTACTCAACATAATTCATCTCAAAGAGCTCCTCATCATCATCCCTAAGTCGTACGTTTGGGAATACAATACTCTGGCAAATCTGCTGCAGGATTTCTGGGCTCCCAAATAGGGAATGGTGGACACTAGTGCTGACTGTAGTGAGGAACCGGATTGCCGTGATGGTAAGCTGATCACGGGAGGGTGAAGAAGCCTGGGTCAAGAGGAGATTCCAGACAGCAGCAGCAAAATCCTTGAGGTAATCCTTAAACTCCTCCTCATTTTTCTCCATATAGAGTTGGAGATTCTCACACACTGCCGAGCGGAGGGCATCAACAGTGCCATTAGCCTCCACCGCTGCTGGGAAGGTGTTGGTGAGGTAGCTCAGGAACTCAGTCATCCACTCTCTCATGTGATCCTCAAAGAACTCAGGAAGCTCGATGGAGTTGAGAGAATAAAAAATCTCACAGCAGAGACGCTGGGACTCAAAGAGGAGGCAAAGAGCATCAGGGGATAACGAGCCGGATGTACTGCTTCCGAAGATGATCTGAGAGGTCTTGAGGAATATCTCGAGGAGAGGAGAGGAAAAACCATCAAGGCAGTACTTAAGATCTAGGCGAAGAGCAGAAGTATCAAATGAGTGGCGAAACTTAGAGAAGATGGAGTTGGCCGCACCGAGGAGGCCGTTGATCTTAGCATAGTCTATCTCAGAGCGGAGGTTGGAAACTAGTTCCGGCAAAAGGGTAGGCCAGGATTGTGGGAAGTCGTGGGAGGAAATAATGGCAAGGGACTCACTAAGCTGATTACGGATCCGAGGGGCAGAAGAGAGCATGAGTGCAACAATGCGATCCTTGATCACGGTTTTTTCAGGATCGGGGATGGGGGAGAAAGAGGAAGGGGGCCATCGGGCGCGAATGTGGTTCTTGAAGTGTACGGCTGCTGCGAGGCGGACCTGCTCGTCGGCGGAGGGCTCAGAGACGAGGCGGAGGACAGCAAGTGAGAAGCCCTGCTGGTTTGCGGCTTCGGAGAGCGAGGATTCAGAAGCGCGGCGTGGCTCGGCAAGGGGCGAGAGGGAGAGAAGGAACCAATCGGAAAGGGTTTTTAGGGTTTCCGGGGATACATCCATTAGCGGAGAACAAGAAACTGGGTAAACAGATGCGGGGAAGGCAAGCAACGACTTTTATCAGCAAGAGAAATTGGAGAATATCGGGCCAGAATTCACCGGCAGTGGACAAATTCTAAACTGAAGCAATGGAGAGTAGACATTCGATAGTGGACCAGGGTTTTGCGGGCAATCCCAGGAAGGGTTTCGACACTACGGTGAATAATGACGAACACCTGCATTACTATTTATAGAGCAATTAAAAAGGAAATATTTATAAGATATATCTATCACCTAAAATTTAAAATTTATAGTCTTATCATGTTGATATAGTAAATTTATGCATAAAAAATATAATTCTCTTTTAAAAAATTAGTGATTATAAAATTTTTGAATCAGTTGGCTTTAATTATGAAATTTTGGGTGTTATATATGAAAATACTTAGAACACTGGGATATTCATTTATACAAAAAAAAGTAGCTATTCATACTACAATGTACTATTAATCTTTGAATCTTTTCTTGCCCCGACAACAATGGACAAAAAGATGAGTCTAGGAACAAATAATGAGGGCAATGATTCTTGAATGATAAACATTAAAGCAAAAGTCAATTCGAAGTAGAAGATATAGTATCGAAAGTTGAGCATCGAAAGGCGAATGTGGAAGGTAAAGTATTGAGGATTGAGGATTGTGTACAATAGATCAAGCATTGAGGGTCGATTACTTAAAGACAAGTACCAAGGGTTGAGTACGTAAGGTCAAGTATGAATGACTAAATATAAAGATCCCCAAAAATAAAATTTTGACTGTTCATGACCTCTCGGCTACTTCAAAGTGGAAATCTCAGACAAGAACTCGAATTTTTTTATGCTGTGACCAAAAAAAGGCAATTATGTATCCATAGAGGTCAATGCATAATAAAGGTCTTTTTATCCTTTTAGAGTAACCAACAACAAAAAAGTGGGTATTAAATGTAAAAGATTCTCACTCTTCAAATCTAAAAAAGCTCAAATTATTAAAATCTAGCTCATTTACTCAGTGGTCAAGCTCCCACTCACTTTCTCTCCTTCATTTTCTCTCTCCTTACTTATACTCCATTAATTAAATGTGATTCAAGGACAAAAAGGAATTCAATGCCCTAAAAAAGTGTGATGAGCATGAATTATGTTAAAAATAAGAAGATAGGTCAAGCAAGGACAATAAATTAAATATAAGGAAGTCATAAGCAACATGGATTGCATTAGAGAGTTTCTTGCTCAATAGATCAATAAACTCAATGAGCAAACGATGGAGATGATCATAAGAACTCTTGCACATGAGGTAGTGCTTCCTCTTTGTTTGGTGTCACTCTCGACTGAAGAGGCAAACTCGATTTCAATGCCAAAAGAACTCCCTCGCTAATCATAAGGGAAGAAAATGTCTCCTATTAATCAGGTAACACCGAAAAGGTGAGATGATGTGACCATACCAACCAAACAACACCTCTAAAGAAATCTCTAAAGCTAAAGTTTATAAATACTATATGTTCCCTACATTTGAATCCTATCATGGGGGGTCGGGTCTCTTTGCTCTTGTCGGCTCTTTCAATTATGCAGTGCATTTTCCAAGAGTAAATGACACACTCAAGTGTTGACTCTTTTTCTTGACTCTAAAAGATTCTCCCTATCAATAGTCCAACATCTTACTATTGAGAGTAATCACTGCCTTTTTTAATTTAGAAGAATATTTTATGCATAATTTGATAGTGCAGAAAAGCTCGTAGGCCTTATTATAGCTTCCCTATGGGCGCAAAGAAACCCTATGTGCTTTTATGATCTACTTTCAAAAGGATATTTTGGAGGTATGTGATTTAGAGCCCATGTCACTCATGCTTCCCAAACATAGAGGCAGAGAGGATGTCTTTTTCACCATGTGCTTGACCTAAAGTTTCAAAAAGAATTGGTTGAGTTGTTGGAACTTCTTGACAGTCACATATCAATTGAAGAATATAACTCTCCCTGACTCTCTTATATGTTCATCATTCAGAGAAACATCCACCAAAGAGAAACTTTTGAGAAATTGAGTCAAGATAGGGCTGTCCTCATATCTAGCAACCAGAATTAGATTCAAGTAGCACCTTCATTTATTTTTATAGAGGAGAAGTTATATGTAGGAGCAAGGAGTCCATCCACTAAACAGGTGAGTTTGTCATAAAAATAGGCAAATTTATCGCCACTTAGGACAAAATCTCCACCCCCAACTCATAAGATTGTTATGTGATACATCAAAATAATATATTATTTTAAATACTTATTTTATGTTTATCTTTGGTGATATTGCACTTTAAAGAAGGGTATTTTTTTCCTTTTGTTACAGGTATATTATTTTTAGGCATTTGGAGCAAAAATGACAAAAAGGACGAAATTTGGAGCAAAAAGAGCCAATTTTAGATTATGACGCATCATGTGCCAGATTGACACAAGATGCACCAAAATCCAGAGAACTAGTGCATGATGCGTCAATGACAACTTTTCCAAATTAAGGCAATTCGAGATAAATTTTTGCACAAATTTCAAATAGAAACTTGTTCTACACACCTCTTGGAGTAATTAAATGCATCTAGACACTTTGGAAGGTGCTTTTATGAAGAGATATGACTCTTAGATAAAATGACTCATCTTTTAAATTCAAAAGAGTCGACTTTTGGAGGGAATTTTGGAGGAAATTTTGAATTCTTTTCTAAAAGAGGCAGCCCAAAATAAAAGAAGAAGACTTCTCATTTGTGTGTATGTGACGTAAGGGAGAGAGAGGAAGTAACGTGAGGGAGAGAGAGAAAGTGGCGTGAGTTAGAGAGAGAGAGAGAGAAGAGGAGATTTTCTTCTAGGGTTGTAAGAGGAGAGGAAATGTAAGATATTTCTTCTTCATAACATTTCTAAGAGAAATTTGGGAGTGATTGTAAAGAGAAAAAAAGCTTGGAGAGAACTTCTAGGGATTTGCTTAGGAAGAATTGTGAGATAAGTTGTATTTATATTTCTTTTGTTTTGTAAACTTATTTTTATATATGAAATTCTTGTTTCCTTCTCATGAATTCTGAGTAAACTTCTTTATCCTTCTCCTTACTTTAAGGATATAATTTTGTGAAGAACATATTTTGTTTTTCCATAGTTTTAAATAATAATAACTTGTGATGATTTGAACTCCGATCTTCATTTACTTTTAGATCTAGCCAATTGAAATGTTAAAACATGTTGAGAGACATATGTTCTTTAATGAGATATGATTTCTACAACATAGTGAGAATCATATTTGACTTCATGGGAGAGTATGTCATCCATGGGATTGGGTGCAAATAAATAGGAAAATATACTTTGTTTGATGTAGAATTGGAAATTTTATGGTGACAGATTAAAACCCCAATTTGATTCAGTTGAATGGAAACTAATGAGAGATTGTTAGCCCCTAAGGGATGGAGTAGTGGGAGCTCTAAAGTGGGAGTCAGTATCCTCCCATCCTAATCACAAAATTAGGTACCAAACTCTAGATTAATTAATGTTCTTTATAGCACTCGGAAGAGGGTAATAAAGAATAGAATTGTTCCTATTTGGCACAAAACACTTTTTATATATATTTTCAAATGATTTCAATTTATTCACAAACCATATACTCATTGTAAAGGGGAATGATACTTTCTTAAATTTGAACTTTTCGTCACAACAAAAACTTTGTTTAATTTTTGCAATTTTACTTTTGAAAGTTTAGCATTCAGTTTAGTTTATTTTTTGTAGTCTTATATCTGCATTTTAATTAGCATTCACCTGATTAGTCAATTTTCAAACTTCGCTCTTTACTTTTATTTTTTGTTTTATTATAAAATAATTTTTATAATTTACTTAAGGATTTTCCAACTTCCCTGTAGGATCAAAATCTAGGACTTCATTAGAGCTCTTTATTACTTGAACGATACGTATACTTGTGTTGATATTAAATAGATTTGGCAGTTTAAAAAGAGTTTTAAAAGATAAATAATTTTTATAAAATGTATTTTTGTTGGAATTATATTTCATATTTATTATAAATCTGTCTGCATCAAGTTTTTGGCGTCGTTGAGTGGTGTCAACTTCATAAATATTTGCATATATAAAATCTCGTATCAAGTTTTTGGCGTCATTGTCGGGGAAGTAATAGAAAATATTAGTATTTTATTATTATTATTATTATTATTATTATTATTATTATTATTATTATTATTATATATATATATATATATATATATATATATATATATATATATATAAGAGGGTTTGTAGTTTAATTTGAACATTTTCTTATTTTAGCGTGTTTGCTTATTTTTAATTACTTGATTTATTCAGTTTATGCGTAGTGTAAGATCTGAAAATTTAGTACCTTACGACTTTGAGTTAGAAAGAACTGTTAGAAAAATTCGAAAACAATAAAAAGAGAAAGATTTATTTAGTAAAATGGCTTGCAATTTAAATAATGTTGGAAATGAAAATGAACATCATCAGAGGCCTTTAAGAGATTATGCAAATCCTACAGCAGATGAAATTCATTTGAGTATCCAAAACCCTGCTGTAGCTGTCAATTCATTTGAACTTAAACCTGTTATTATCTAAATGGTACAAAATAATCAATTTCGAGGAACATTTACTGAAGATCCTAATTTACACATTGCTAGTTTTTTAGAACTGTGTACTACATTTAAATATGATGGAGTGTCAAATGATGTCGTCAGACTTAGACTTTTTCCTTTTTCATTAAGGAATAAAGCTAAGATCTGGTTAAACTCATTAGCACCTGAATTTATCAGAAGATGGGGAGATTTATCACAAAAATTCTTATATAAATATTTCTCATCTTCAAAAACTGCTAAGCTTAGAAATGATATCATATCTTTTTGTCAGTTTGAAGGGGAATCAATTTATGAAGTTTGGGAAAGATTTAAAGATCTCCTTAAAAAGTGTCCACACCATGCATTGTTAGATTGGATAATAATTCAAACTTTTTATAACAGGTTGGTTGGATCTCTTAGATCGATAATTGACGCTGCTGCTGGTGGATCATTAATGTCAAAATCATTCGATGAAGCATATTCATTAATTGAAGAGACGACTACTAAAAATTTTCAGTAGCCCTCTAAAAGGGTAAATCCAAAAAGAGTAGCTAGTATTCATGATTCTGATTTTGTATCTATTTTAGTTGCCCAAATAGGTGCTATATCAAAGAATATAGATTAATCTGGAATGAATTATTCTCAGACAGTGCCTATGCTTGAGGAAAACTCATTGGGACAAATGATAGAATCTTAATATTCTTATGAGACTTTAAATGCAATAAACAATCGTTCTAAAAATCCTTATGCCAATTATTATAATCCTTATTGGAAGAAGCATCCAAATTTTAGTTGGAGTAACAACAATTCTAATACTGCAAATCCGCAATGGGAAACAACACTGCGAACCCATTAAGAAACTCCAACAATCAAGGGAACCAAACTTATAAACCTTATTACCCTCCAGGTTTTAATAATTTGCAGAGTAAGGAGAAAAATTTATCAATGGAAGAATTGATATTGCAAATGGGTAGTCAATTACAAAGTCAAGGAGCTGTTATCAAAAACATAGAAAATCAATTGGGATGTATTGCTGCTGCATTTAGCAATAGACCTCCAGGAACATTGCATAGTAATGTTGAAGTAAATCCTAAAGATCATAACAAAGAGAAAATTAAAGCTATTCAACTGAGAAGTGGAAAAAAATTTGAAAATAGAGTTTAAGAAGAAGTTGAAATAGAAAAAGATGAGGAGGAAAATTAAAAATCTGGTGAAGATTTTCATTTTGAGTCATAAAATCCTATTAAGCCAATGAAAATCACTGCAGAAAGGCAATCACCTCCATTTCCTCAAAGATTGAAGCAAAAATATAGAGATAATCAATTTTCAAAATTTTTAGAAATTTTGAAGAAATTAACGATAAACATTCCATTTATTGAAGCATTGGAACAAATGTCAAGTGATGTGAAGTTCATGAAGGATATACTTAATAAGAAAAGAAATTTTATAGATAATGAGACTGTTACACTCAACGAAGAGTGTAGTGCTATAATTCAGAAAAAACTTCCTAAAAAACTTAAAGATCCTAGAAGTTTTATAATTCTTTGTGATATTGGCGAACGATTTTATGGTAAAGCTTTATGTGATTTAGGAGCCAATATTAATTTTATGCCGTTATTAATTTTTAGAAGGTTGGGCTTAGGAGATATATCACCTACAATTGTAACTATGCAGTTAGTTGATTGTTCGATTACCTATCCTAAAGAAGTTATAGAAGTTGTTCTGGTAAAATTCGATAAATTTATCTTTCTTATGGATTTTATTGTATTAGATATGGAGGAAGATAAGGAAATTCCTATCATTTTAGGAAGACCATTCCTAGTCACTAGAAGTGATTTGATAGATGTGTAGAAAAGATAACTAACTATGAGAGTTAGTGATCAAGAGGTTACATTTAATATTGCAAAATCAATGAGATACCCTGCAAAAGAGCAAGAGATTGAATGCTTCAGAATGAAATATAATGAATATTTAAGCCATGAATATTTGAAGAAAACTTTTGAAAGAGGATTTAAAAAGGAATATATGGAATATCAAGATGAGGATAGAATTCAAGATGAATCTATGGAAGTGAGCAAAGAGGATATGGATTATGTTTAGAAAAAAATTGAAATATTAGATCCTACAAAAGTAACAAGAATTTGATTTCATCTCTTGAGAAACTCCTGAATTAGAACTGAAAACACTTCCTACACATTTGAAGTATGCATTTTTAGGAGATTTATCTACATTACCTGTTATAGTATCCTTAAAATTAATTGATATGCAAGAATAACAGTTGTTGGAAATTTTGAAAGATATAAGAAAGCCTTTGGATAGACATTGGCTGATATTAAAGGAATCAGTCCTTCAATTTGTATGCATAGAATCTTATTAGAATATCAACATGAACCAAGAGCTGATTCTCAAAGGAGATTAAATCCCATGATGAAAGAAGTAGTAAAGAAAAAAATTTTAAAATAATTCGATTGTGGAATAATATATCATATTTCAGATAGTTCTTAGGTTAGTGCAATTCACTGTGTTCCAAAGAAAGGAGGTGTGAGTGTAGAGACAAATGAGCATAATTAATTAATATCAACAAGACAAATCACTGGCTGGCGAATCTGCATAGATTATAGAAAATTAAATGTTGTCACCATGAAGGATCATTTTCCTTTACTCTTTTTGGAGCAGATGTTAGATAGATTAGCTGGGCATAAATATTTTTGTTTTCTATATGGATATACCGGTTATCATCAAATACATATTGCTCCAAAGGATCAAGAGAAAACAACATTTATTAGTCTTTATAGAACTTTTGTTATTCGGCGAATGTCTTTTGAATTATGTAATGTGATCTCGAAACTGCTTATATGCAACATTATAACAATAATTCTGATTATATTTTTTCACTTATATTTCCTTATTTCGCAACAAAACCAAAAACTTAATCCTGAAGAAAAATAAGAATTTAAATTTTAATTTATATATATTGGGATACTACGCAAGTATACATATCGTTATCAAGTAATATAGGACATTTTGAGTAAGACATAAATATCGAACTCACAGGAAAGATATGCAATATGCACTTTTTGGAAAACTTTTTATTTTTAAAAAGACAATTATTTAAACTAAAGACGTTTTCACAGTAAAGAAATTTTAAATATTTTTGGTAATTTTAATATTTCGACATAAACAGAACAAACTTAAAAGGATAACTAGTTTTCGTAGAAGAAAAACACTAAATATGAAAATAGTTTTCTCTTTATCATGGATCAGTAATAAGTATAGGAATTATGTTGTGGAAGTATGCATATTGTGTTGTGTCAAATAGGAGCAATAATATTGTTTACCCTTACTTGAGATGTTGTAAAGAACATTGGCTAATTTGAAGTTTGAATAGTTTTGAAGACCGGCTAAGAAGGAAAATACTAGCTCTCACTCTAGATCTCCCTCAATTCCCTCCACCTGGGGACTAACATCTCGTATTAGAACCTAAAACAATAAACCAAGTTTGGGGTTTAACCTGTCACTTTAAAGTCCTCTAACTCTACACCCTTCAATGAATATTCTCTATTTATTTGCACTTAATCAGATGAACTACATTCTCATTCATGCAACCTCATGTGATTCTTTCCAATTATTGACTGAGACAATACCGGCCCAGTTCTTACATGTTCTCATAAGAAATTTTAACATTTGGATTGGCCAAATCAAGAAGTAAATGAAGTACATGGATTTAAATCATCACAACTTCTTCCAACATTAAAGATCAACACTCTTCACAACTTCCATCCAACACTTAATTACTTATCATTTTAAGAAGAAAGATAAAGAAAACTACTTAAAATCCATGGAGAAAACAACGCCACACTTTAGTTTAAAAGTAGAAAACATTGTCAAACCAACAACAAGTTTAAATTAAAACCCAAAAGTAGTTTAAAACAAAAGATAAAAACTTATCTCAAGTCCTCCACCAAACTCTTGAAGTTCCTTTAATTCACTTCTCCTTTACAACACTCTCAATATAAAACTAAAATAAAAAGGATAAATATGTGGTGCCTGAAAATATCTCAAACTAACTCCCCAATTTTAGAACTTTTAAAACTTTCCCGGTACTTTCAGGACCCCTTTCAAAGTCTCAATCTTCCTTCTCTTATAATTCTCCAAAAGGTGCCTTGGTATCTCTTCAAAATGTGTCTTGATTTGATGTATTTCCCCAAGAGATGCATCCTTTTGCAATAATTTTCATCCATGGTGGTTGTAACCACCTATTAAGCCAATAGATGCCTCAAAAACCTCTTCAAATTTGCAAGAACTAAATTTACTCATCCAATAACTACCACTGGCGCTTAAGCACTGGCCTCTAACGCTTAGGCGCGACCTTCTCTGTTTAACTGGCGCTTAAGCGTCGGATTTGGCGCTTAGGCGCCAAAACACTTTTGCATATTTTTCACCTATTTGCTCCAAATTTGATCATTTTTCATTCTTTTAAGCATTTTTCACCTTTTTACCTGTAACTGAAAGAAAAAACATAAAAATATCTTTCATTAAAACACAATATCTCAAAAATAGGTATAAAAATGTGTCTAAAAACACTATATTTTTTAGGCGTATCAAAATCCCCCAAACTTAAAATGTTACTTGTCCTCAAGTGACACTTCAATCTTTAAAAACTAAATATGCATGATATGTATATGAGATTTTTTAGGAGTTACTAAAATTTAGATTTAGAAATATAGTAGTCCAATTTAGAAAAAATATTCAGTAAATAAGATCAACTTAAAGTTTAGACATTTTTAATGTTAAGAAAGATGAAAATATGAGTTTCTATTTAATTCAGAAATATTGTAAGTCTTCCAAATTTAGAATTTAGTTCTTTTATTATTTCCACTTAAAAATTTTTATTAAGAATAATTTTACTTACTGTATTATATCTATAAGCTTAAGATTTTCTCAAGTCTTATACTTTAAAAAGATCAAATGTAGAACCAATTTTTGATAAGGCACTAATCCTCAAGCTTCTCCTCTTCACTTTTTCTTCTTCTTCTTTTTTTTTATTTTTCTTTTTCTTTTTTTTTCTTTTTCTTTTTCTTTTTTTTTTCTTTTTNTTTCTCTTTATCATGGATCAGTAATAAGTATAGGAATTATGTTGTGGAAGTATGCATATTGTGTTGTGTCAAATAGGAGCAATAATATTGTTTACCCTTACTTGAGATGTTGTAAAGAACATTGGCTAATTTGAAGTTTGAATAGTTTTGAAGACCGGCTAAGAAGGAAAATACTAGCTCTCACTCTAGATCTCCCTCAATTCCCTCCACCTGGGGACTAACATCTCGTATTAGAACCTAAAACAATAAACCAAGTTTGGGGTTTAACCTGTCACTTTAAAGTCCTCTAACTCTACACCCTTCAATGAATATTCTCTATTTATTTGCACTTAATCAGATGAACTACATTCTCATTCATGCAACCTCATGTGATTCTTTCCAATTATTGACTGAGACAATACCGGCCCAGTTCTTACATGTTCTCATAAGAAATTTTAACATTTGGATTGGCCAAATCAAGAAGTAAATGAAGTACATGGATTTAAATCATCACAACTTCTTCCAACATTAAAGATCAACACTCTTCACAACTTCCATCCAACACTTAATTACTTATCATTTTAAGAAGAAAGATAAAGAAAACTACTTAAAATCCATGGAGAAAACAACGCCACACTTTAGTTTAAAAGTAGAAAACATTGTCAAACCAACAACAAGTTTAAATTAAAACCCAAAAGTAGTTTAAAACAAAAGATAAAAACTTATCTCAAGTCCTCCACCAAACTCTTGAAGTTCCTTTAATTCACTTCTCCTTTACAACACTCTCAATATAAAACTAAAATAAAAAGGATAAATATGTGGTGCCTGAAAATATCTCAAACTAACTCCCCAATTTTAGAACTTTTAAAACTTTCCCGGTACTTTCAGGACCCCTTTCAAAGTCTCAATCTTCCTTCTCTTATAATTCTCCAAAAGGTGCCTTGGTATCTCTTCAAAATGTGTCTTGATTTGATGTATTTCCCCAAGAGATGCATCCTTTTGCAATAATTTTCATCCATGGTGGTTGTAACCACCTATTAAGCCAATAGATGCCTCAAAAACCTCTTCAAATTTGCAAGAACTAAATTTACTCATCCAATAACTACCACTGGCGCTTAAGCACTGGCCTCTAACGCTTAGGCGCGACCTTCTCTGTTTAACTGGCGCTTAAGCGTCGGATTTGGCGCTTAGGCGCCAAAACACTTTTGCATATTTTTCACCTATTTGCTCCAAATTTGATCATTTTTCATTCTTTTAAGCATTTTTCACCTTTTTACCTGTAACTGAAAGAAAAAACATAAAAATATCTTTCATTAAAACACAATATCTCAAAAATAGGTATAAAAATGTGTCTAAAAACACTATATTTTTTAGGCGTATCAAAATCCCCCAAACTTAAAATGTTACTTGTCCTCAAGTGACACTTCAATCTTTAAAAACTAAATATGCATGATATGTATATGAGATTTTTTAGGAGTTACTAAAATTTAGATTTAGAAATATAGTAGTCCAATTTAGAAAAAATATTCAGTAAATAAGATCAACTTAAAGTTTAGACATTTTTAATGTTAAGAAAGATGAAAATATGAGTTTCTATTTAATTCAGAAATATTGTAAGTCTTCCAAATTTAGAATTTAGTTCTTTTATTATTTCCACTTAAAAATTTTTATTAAGAATAATTTTACTTACTGTATTATATCTATAAGCTTAAGATTTTCTCAAGTCTTATACTTTAAAAAGATCAAATGTAGAACCAATTTTTGATAAGGCACTAATCCTCAAGCTTCTCCTCTTCACTTTTTCTTCTTCTTCTTTTTTTTTATTTTTCTTTTTCTTTTTTTTTCTTTTTCTTTTTCTTTTTTTTTTTCTTTTTTTAAGCAAGGATTACTATATTTGGATAGGCCATTAATAATTTTGAATTCTACTTTTCATTTCCTAAAACAAAGCCTTGATACAAAACTTTTACTTATAAATATAATAATAGCTTTGAAAATTATTTTTAATAAAAGAAATTTAAGTATTAAAAATAAAAGTCTAAATTTCTAAAATTTTCATGAATACAATGTTTCTTACTAAAGATAGTTACTTATATTAATCATTTTATACACTAAAAACTTTTAACTTGAAGTTTTTTCTTCATTACTTATAATTTCAACTAAATAGAACTCATTTCTAAAATCAAATTTTACTTCTCTTATATAACTTCATATACATGATCAAATTTTCTTTTCAAATCAAATTCACTTATAGTTCATTTGAGAACAAATAAAATTAAAGTTTTGAAAATATTTTTCATCCCCCCTAAACTTAAATTTTTAACAGATTAAACAGTTCAATATCAAATATATATAAGCAGGAATTAAAATTAAAATAACTGCTAATATGAATTTTTATACTCTAATGATACAAGTATAAAACTAAAAACAGGAGTAAAATTAATTTTGATCAAATTTTATAATATTTTCATTTCAGATCAAAATGTAGAGATTCAATAGACTTCTAAACAGTGGGTATAAACATAAAAGCAAACTAACACACTAACTTGACTTCACAATCTCAACATAAAAACAAACTCACAAACGTGATAAAAGAAAAATACAGGGTAGCTGTTTCTGAAATTTAATATTTAAGACTTACGTTAGTAAGATTTTTATCTTTTCAAAAGACATAAAATTAAGTTAAGTTCTAAACTAACTAAATCACAAAACTCACAATAGTTACTACCCTAGAATTTTAAAACAAACTACTAACTAACAAGAACATCACAATAACAATAACATACAAAATTCCAAAACACAATACATAGTACATATCATCACAAAGATGCAAATGTAGCAGTACCACACCACAGTCCATAACATAAAAATAAAAAACACATCACAAATCTCAAGACCAAAGCACATAGTCTAACAAATATTACAAACATAAAAATCTCTTAATTATACTCTTCATCTTCTGAATCACCGCTATACCACTTTCTGCAGGCTCATAATCAGGATATCGAGGATATAGAGGAAATTGCACTCCTGGGTCACCCCTAACTAGGTTTTCCAGATATGAGTGGAATTTCTCTTTATAATCAATCTTTCTCCTACTACACCTATCAGTATGTTGTGCAAAATGCTCTAAATTCTGAACTTCATCAGCGTTAAAATTAATATGATCCATCATTCTCTGCAATAATTGATCTTGGGTCTTAATAGACTCGCCTCTAGATGTATAAGCACGTGAGGTAGAAGGTCTAGATGTAGAAGCAGCATAAGTCTCCATTCCATCACTCCTAGAAAATCCTCCTCTCTAGCCAAAAATAGAATACTCATAATAAGTCTTCACATTCACCTTAGTGATGGGATTTAGAGGTAACAACACTTCCTCCCAGCTATCATATTTAACTCCAGCCTGCTCACACAAAGAAAAGATTAAGGAAGCAAATCTCAAACTTGCATTAGTAACGACAATGGCAGAACTGATGATAGTCTAATAAATCAAAGCTCTTATGTTGATGAGCTTTCCTTCCTAGATACAATAATTTAACGTCGCTCTCTCTCTAGTCACTTCACTGAGATGATTTATTGGTAGCAGACGAGCAAAAGTAAAATAGTGTCAGGCCTTTAAAGGTGCACATAACTTTGAAGTTGAGAAGTTGACTCTCCTCTCATTAGTGATCTTCCAAAGTCCTCTTCTAACTGTCAAGTAAGAAATAATCTCATCTAACTCCACTTCAGTCGGACTATAATTTGCATAAAAACATAATGTATCATGTGGCAGATGATAAAATAAGTTGATTACCTCCGGTAAAAAAGGTACCAACTTTCCTCGAACCATGACTCTATTGTCTTCAGCCTCAGGGAGGTTTGCCTAGAACTCCCTAACAACAAAAATAACTACCACAGCAGAGAAATAGCAGAATCATTCCCACTGTCGGTGAACGATCAAATCCTCTACGTCTCCACCTAAATTCCTAAAACACCACTCCTGAATCAGTTTTCATGATTGCAATGCATCACCGTACCTATCCTGAGCCTTTGAACTAACAAATTTACTCAGATCGAAAGGGCTCTTTCCTTTGCTCCTCTTCATTCTTGGCGCCATTCTACAAATTTTATAAATTTAAAAAATAACATAAAAAATTAATTCTAAATTACTAAACTAAACTTTCAAAGTATAAACAACACTTCCCATGTAATTTCCATAGTTTTTTTCTTATTTTTCACCATGAATAGTGAATTTTCAAATTTCTCCAAATATGCTCAAAATACATAGTGAAAATCCAAAATTTTTGCATAGAAGTAAAGTTCTTAATTCAAGGAACTTGGATCTTGCAAATTTCACTTGATTCCACCAAGAAATCTTCACTTTAGATGTGCCCTAGCCCTCAAAAATCACGAACTCGAGAGGTTGAAGGTGACGGTGGCATTAAAAATGGTGATTTTTGGGCTGAAATTTCACTTTTAACCATTCACGAACCGGTTTTCGTGAACCGACTCTTAAGCACGGGTAAATGACGCTTAAGCGCCTGTCTCTCAGGTTGGCTCACGCTTAAGCGCGAGATGTTGCTCTTATGTGTCAGTGCACAAATTTTAAAATTTTAAAATTAAAGTAAAATGCACTATTTTCTTAAGTATTCACTCCTAAATGGTCTCATAACACTTAAACGGCTATTTTCAACTTCCTATAACCCCCCCCCTCAAAATTCTCTATAATAACTATGTCAATTTGAGACTAAAAATAACACAAATTTTTACAAAAACAAACTTATATTAATTCACAAACAAGTACAAATACGTTTAAACACTTAATTCTCACTCTAAATAGACTTGGATGAGAAAAATTTCCTAAATATAAATACACAACAATCATTTCACAATTAAACACATATAAGAAGTCATAAATACTAAAAACAAGACATAAACACTAAACCACTTGAAAATAACAACTTCTAATGCACAAATCCTAACACTAAATATAATTTCATTCTTCATTCGAAGGAACAAATTTCTGTATTTCATTAGTCTCTCCAAGAATATAGAGTTGATAAAACGCACAGTGGTGACGAGCTCTGATATTATCTTCTTCAATCCACTTCTGCTTTATGAACATCGCCTTATTTACTTCCTCTATATAACTTGTGTGGCTAAATTGCATCTTCAATTGCCATCCAATATGCTCTAGACGTGCATGCAACTCAAGTATGTGCATGCAACTCAAGTACCTTGGTCTCCAATAAAGCCATAGTATTCTCAATTTTATTGATCTTCTCTGATATCCCTTCAATATTAACGACTAAGAAATCGTTATACATCTCTTGTGCACTTTGACTAATGAACCTCTTCCTCATGGTTTCTTCCTTCTTCTTCAAATTCATCTCCCATGAAGACATTTTCTCTAAATCTCACTTTCTCTTGGACTTTTAGGGCTAGAAATGATCTGGGGTGAAATTCCTTCACAAGACCCTTCTATTTATAGGCCTAAATCCTTCCAATGACACCTAGACACGTTTAGAAACTGGCTTGGCACATTTTTACAAACTAATTGGCGGTTAAACCTTCTAGAATATTAATTTTGCACATGTGTTTAAACTGACACGCTTAAGCGCAGGATCTGACGCTTAAGCGCTAGTGCACATTTTTGCATTAGTCAACTTAACATCTAAATTCTCATTCTAACATGTCTTGGTCACTAAATAAAGTCTTAAAATTTTTACTAACATATAATTGTTTCAAAAATACTACCCCAATTTTCTTAATCACACACAAAACAACAGTCAAAATAAAAACATTCTGATAACTATGGGTTACCTCCCAAAAAGCACTTGGTTTTACGTCATCAGCCCGATGTAACCAGTGTTTATTCTGGTTGACCCAACATCATTTCATCATTAAATTTATGCTGATCCCCTATAAAATAAGGTTTCATTTTATGTCCATTAACTTTAAATATTTTCTCAAACTTAGGATCTTTAATATCTACAACTCCATAAGGATAAACTTTTATCACAACAAATGGGCCCATCCTCTTGGACTTAAGTTTGTCTGGAAATAATCTTAACCTTACATTATATAACAAAACTTGTTGCCCTGGTTGAAATTTTTTAGTAAGAATCCTTCGATCATGCCACATCTTCATCTTTTCTTTATAAATTTTGACACTCTCATAAGATTCATTCCTTATCTCTTCAAGCTCATTTAATTGCAATTATCTTTTCTCACCAGCATCTTTCAAATTATAATTGAACTCTTTAATAACCCAATATGCTTTATGCTCAAGTTTAACTGGTAAGTGACAAGCTTTCCTAAATATTACCTATATGGGGACATTCCCATAGGAGTTCTGTAAGCAGTCCTATAAGCCCAAAAAGCATAGTCAGGTTTGACTGACCAATCCATTTTTGTTGGATTCACATATTTTTCCAAAATTCTTTTAATTTCCCAAATGGATAATTCAGCCAAACCACTTGTCGGGGATTATAAGCAATAACAATCATATGATTTATATGATATTTCTTTAATAACTTCTCCATTATGGCATTTCTGAAATGACTTCCCCCATCAGTAATGATAACTCTCGGCATCCCAAATCTATAAAATATGTTTGTTTTGAAAAATTTTGCAACACTTTGAACATTACATCGAGGTAAAGCAACAACATCTATCAATTTGGATACATAGTCCACTGTTAATAGAATATATAAATTTCCGAAAGATGGTATAAATGATCCCATAAAATATAATCCCCAAACATCAAATATTTTAACTTCTAGCATATAATTGAGGGGCATCTCATTTCTTCTAGAAATATTACCTACTCGTTGACTTCTATCACGAGTTTTGATATAAGTATTAACATCTCAAAGAATTGTAAGCCAATAGAATCCAGATTGTAAAATTTATATGTTGTTTTATCAACACCAAAATGTCCCCCAAAATCAGAATTATGACATTTTTTGGATAATTTCATAAGTTTCTTCTAATAGTACACATCTTCGAATAATTAGATCATTTCCTTGTCTATATAAATGTCATTCCAAAAATAAGTTTTAGCTTTAGAAATAAATTTCCTCTTTTATTGGTATGTTATTCCATAGGGTATAATATTGCTAATAATAAATTTCACAATGTCGGCATACCACGGAACACTCATTTGGAAAATGTTCATTAATTTCTTTTTCAAAACATAGTGGTTTTTTTAACTCAAGCCTTGACAAATGATCAGTAATTTGATTTTCAGTTCTCTTTCGATCTACTATTTCAAAATTAAATTCTTGCAAAAGAAGAATCCATCTTATAACTTTAGGTTTAACATCCTTCTTTTTCATTAAATACTTAATAACAGAATGATCTCTATGTACTACACAATGAGTTCCAATTAAATATGATCTAAATTTATCAAAAGCATATACTATTGCTGATAACTCTTTTTCAGTTGTTGTATAATTGATTTGAGTTTCATTAAGATTTTTACTAGCATAGTAAATTACTTTGAAAATTTTATCATATCTTTGTCCTAAAACAGCTCCTATAGCATAATCACTAGCATCACACATTAATTAAAAAGGTTTTCCCCAGTTTGGTGAAACTATAATTAGTGCAGTGATTAATTTTTTTTAATAAATTAAAAGCTTTTAGGCATTCTTCATCAAAATTGAAAATTGCTTATTTTTCCAGTAAATGGCATAAATGCCTAGTAGTCTTTGAAAAGTCTTTAATATATCGCCTTTAGAATCTAACATGTCCAAAAAAACTCCTAATTTCCCTTAGATTTATTGGATAAGGTAAATTAGCGATCACTTGAATTTTAGCAGGATCTACTTCTATACCATTTTATGATATTTGATGACCTAATATAATTTCTCTTGCTACCATAACTTGACATTTTTCCCAATTAAGGACTAAATTTGTTTCTTCACTGCTTAAGAACTTTAGATAAATGCTCTAAACATGAGTCAAATGAAGTTCCAAACACTGAAAGATCATCAATGAATACTTCAATCCCTTTTTCAATTAAATCACAAAAAATTGCCATCATACATCTTTGTAATGTAATAGGGGCATTACATAAACCAAAGGACATCCTTCTAAAGGCAAAAGTACTATAAGGACTGGTAAAAGTTGTTTTCTCTTGATCCTCAGGAGATATTTGTATTTAGTGATAACCAGTATATCCATACAGAAAACAAAAGTATTAATACCCAGCTAGTCTATCCAGCATTTGATCTAGAAAGGGTAATGTAAAATGATATTTCCTAGTGGCAAAATTTAATTTTCTATAATCAATGCATATTCGACACCCCATAACTTATCTAGTGGGTATTAATTCATTATGTTCATTCACAGTTACAGTTACTACCCCTTTCTTAGGAATGCAGTGAATTAGACTAACTCATGCACTATCTGAAATAGGATAGATAATTCCAGCATCTAACCACTTTAAAATTTATTTCTTAACAACTTCTTTCATAACAGGATTTAGTCTCCTTTAAGGATCAACCCTAGGTTTGTAGTTCTCTTCCATTTGAACTCTATGCATACAAATTGAAGGACTAATTCCTTTAATATTAGCAATTGTCCATCCAAAGGCTTTCTTAAAATTTTTTAAAATTTTTATCAGCATTTCTTCTTCTTTCATCGTTAATTTTGAGGAAATTATAACTTGTAAAGTAGAGGAATCTCCTAAAAAGGTATATTTTAAATGTTCAGGAAGTAACTTCAACTCAAGTTCTGAAGGTTTTTCAATTGATGGACAAAATGATTTATCTTTGTTTATCTTATGCAAAATTTCAAAACTTTCTCAAACATAGTTTGAATCTTCCTTAAAAAGTTCTTCACTTCAATCTAATTCCTCTTCTTGCTCGTGTTCCAAATCTTTTTCTTCATAAGTTGTTTTGAAATGACATTCACTTAGATATCTTATAACATCCATCCTATAGCATTCATCATCTTTACCTTTTGCAGGATGTTTTATTGATCTTGAAATACTGAAAGTAACATTTTGATCAATGATGAGCATTGTTAATTCCCCTTTCTGCACATCTATCATTACTCTTCCTATGGTTAGGAAAGGTCTCCCCAAAATGATAGGTATCTCTTTATCTTCCTTCATATCTAGCACAATGAAATCAACATGAAAGATAAATTGATTCACTTTCACTAGGACATCTTCTATAACTCCTTTAGGGTATGTTATCGAATGATCTGATAACTGCAGAGTTACAGTAGTAGGGGTTATTTCTCCTAATCCTAATCTTTTGAATATTGATAATGACATAAGGTTAATGCTTGCACCTAAATCACATAAAGCTTTCCCATAAAATATGTCTCATATTGCACATGGAAATATAAAGCTACCAGGATCTTTAAGCCTTTCAGGAAGCTTTTTCTGAATTATAACACTGCACTCCTCACTAAGTGCATCAGTCTCATTATCTTCAAACATCCTTTTCCTATTGAGAATATCCTTCATATACTTTACATAGCTTGGCATTTGTTCTAAGACTTCAGCAAATGGAATATTAATTGTAAGCTTCTTAAATATTTTCAGAAATTTTCAAAATTACTTATCCAACTTCTGTTGATGAAGTCTCTGAGGAAATGGAGGTGTTGGTTTTTGCAAATCAATTTTCAGCGGAGAAATAGGCCTCTCAGAATCTTTTGGAGCGTCCTTTTTTTATTCTTCAATTTCTTCTCTCTCAACTTCAATTTCTTTTTGAACCCTACCTTCCAACTCTCTTCTGCTTCTAAGTTGAAAAAATTTTACTTGCTCT
This sequence comes from Phalaenopsis aphrodite, assembly GCA_003013225.1. Lineage (NCBI taxonomy): Eukaryota > Viridiplantae > Streptophyta > Magnoliopsida > Asparagales > Orchidaceae > Phalaenopsis > Phalaenopsis aphrodite. The sequence goes on along the minus strand of NEWO01000512.1, from coordinate 425,691 downwards.
TTATTATGGTCTTTTGGATTTGATTCAGTATTACTAGGAAGTCTTTTTTGGGATCTATTACTCAATGAACTTGCTATTTGCCCAAGTTGATTCTCCATATTTCTAAGTGTAGCTCCTTGACTTTGTAATTGATTTCCCATTTGTAACCCCACTTATTCTATAGACAATTTCTTCTCCTTAAATTGTGTATTACTGTTGAAAATTGGAGGATAAGTAGATCTATAATTATTATTCCCTTGATTGTTCCAGTTTCTCAATGGGTTTACTTGGTTGTTCCCCCATTGTTGATTATTACTACCTGAATTGTTATTCCGGTTAAAATTGGGATGGTTTTTTCAACTTGGGTTATAATAATTTGAATATGAGTTATTCTGCTTGTTATTTATGGCATTCAAAGTTTCTAACAATGCTTGAGAATCTACAATTTGGTCTAATGAATTCTCTTCAGTCATGGAAATTAGTTGAGAAAAGTTCATTCCAAATTGGTCTAACTTCCTTGAAATTACAGGAACTTGATTTGCTAACATAGTAAATGCATCAGATTCATGAATATTGGCTACTTTATTAGGATTCACCCTCTCAGAAAGCCATTGAAAATTATTGGTAGTCATTTCTTCAATTAAAGCATAGGCATCATGAAATATTTTTGACATCAATGAACTACCAACAGCGACATCGATAATTGATCTAAGAGATCCAACTAATACATTATAAAAAGTTGGAATTATTAACCAATCTGGTATAGCATGGCGTGTACACTTTCTTAAGAGTTCTTTAAATCTTTCCCATGCTTCATAAATAGACTCCCCTTCAAACTGGTCAAAAGATGTAATATCATTTCTAAGCTACAAGTTTTTTATGGTGGAAAATATTTAGCAAGGAAATTTTGTGTTAAATCACCACAAGTTCTGATAGATCCAGATGCTAACGAATTCAACCACATATTAGCTTTATCCCTCAGTGAGAAAGAAAATAATTTAAGTCTTATGACATCATTTGATACACCATCGTATTTAAATTTAGTGCACAATTCTAGAAAATTGGAAAGATGTAAATTTGGATCTTCAGTTGGTGATCCCCCCAAATTGATTATTTGATACCATTTGGATAATAGCAGGTTTAAGCTCAAATGAATTAGCCACTATAGTAGGTTTTTGAATACTACAATGAAGTTCATCTACAGTAGGGTTGACATAATCTCTTAAAAGTTTAAACTCTTGATGAATTTCATCATCTTGATCATTTTGGTTTGCCATTTCTGTCATTTTTTTTATTTTTCAAGATTTTTAATTTGTTTAATTTTTCTAATTTTTCTAATAGTTCTCTCTAATTCGGAATCGTAGGGCACTAGTCCTTCAGAACCTGAACTACGCATAAACTAACATAAAATAAAATAAAACTAAACACACATAAAATAAAATATAATAACTTAAATTTTAAATAAGACTTTCTAAAAATAGAAATTTGCTTTTAAATCAATAGATTCTTTATAATTTTCACTTCACTTCCCCGACAATGGCGCCAAAAATTTGATCCCGAAACTGCTTATATGCAACAGTATAACAATAATTCTGATTATATTTTTTCACTTATATTTCCTTATTTCGCAACAAAACAAAAAACTTGATCCTGAAGATAAATAAGAATTTAACTTTTAATTTATAAATATTAGAATACTACGCAAGTATATGTATCATTATCAAGTAATAAAGGACTTTTTGATTAAGACGTGAATGTCGAACTCACAGGGAAGATATGCAATATGTACTTTTTGGAAAACTTTTCTATTTTTAAAAAGATAATTATTTAAACTAAAGACGTTTTTGCAGTAAAGAAAGTTTAAATTTTTTTGGTAATTTTAATATTTTGATAAAAACAGAACAAACTTAAAAAGATAACTAGTTTTGCAGAAGAAAAGCACTAAATATGAAAATATCTTTTTCCTTATCATGAATCAGTAATAAGTATAGGAATTCTGCTGTGGAAGTATGCATATTGTGTTGTGTCAAATAGGAGTAATAATATTCTTTACCCTTACTAGAGATGCTATAAAGAACATTGACTAATTTAAAGTTTGAATTGTTTTAAAGACCAGCTAGGCAGGGAAGATACTAGCTCTCACCCTAGAGTTCCCTCGATTCCCTCCACTTAGGGGCTAACATCTCGTATCAGAACCAAAAGTAATAAACTAAGTTTGGGGCTTTAACCTATCACTTTAAAGTCCTTTAACTTTACACCCTTTAATGAATATTTCCTTATTTATTTTCACTCAATCATATGAACTACATTCTCATTCATACAACCTCATGTGATTCTTTCCAATTGTTGACTGAGACAATACCAGCCCGGATCTTACATGTTCTCACAACAAATTTTAACATCTGGATTGGTCAAATCAAGAAGTAAATGAAGTACATGGATTTAAATTATCACAACTTCTTCCAACATTAAAGATTAATACTCTCCACAACTTCCATCCAACACTTAATTACTTATCATTTGAAGAAGAAAGATAAAAAAAACTACTCAAAATCCATGGAGAAAACAACGCCACACTTTAGTTTAAAATTAGAAATCATTGTCAAACCAAAAACAAGTCTAAATTAAAACCAAAAGTAGTCTAAAATAAAAGATAAAAAACTTATCTCAAGTCCTCCACCAAACTCTTGAAGTTCCTTTGATTCTCTTCTCTTTTACAACAGTCTCAATATAAAACTAAACTAAAAAGGATAAATATGTGGTGCCTGAAAATCTCTCCAACTAACTCCCCAATTTTAGAACTTTCAAAACTTTCCCAATACTTTCAGGGCCCCTTTCAAAGTCTCAATCTTCTTTCTTTTATAATTCTCTAGAAGGTGTCATGGTATCTCTTCAAAATGTGTCTTGATTTGATGTATTTTCCCAAGAGATGCATTCTTTCACAATAATTTTCATCCACGGTGGTTGTAACCACCTATTAAGCCAATAGGTGCCTCAAAAACCTCTTCAAAACTCATAAAAACTAAATTTACTCATTCAATAACTGTCATTGGTGCTTAAGCGCGGGGCCTCCGACGCTTAGGCGCGGCCTTCTCTATTTAACCAGCGCTTAAGCACTGGATCTTTTGCTTAGGCACCAAAACACTCTTGCACATTTTTTACCTATTTGCTCCAAATTTAATCCTTTTTCACTCATTTAAGCATTTTTCACCTTTTTACCTATACCTGAAAGAAAACAAAAAAATTCCTTTCATGAAAGCGCAATATCTCAAAAATAGGTATAAAAATGTGTCTAAAAATACTATATATTTTAGGCGTATCATAATATACCTGCAACATTTTAAAGATGTAATGTTGTCAATTTTCAGTGATTTGATTGAGAAAGAGATTGAAGTCTTTCTGAACGATTTATCTGTATTTGGAACTTCATTCGAAACATATCTAAATCATTTAGAGAAAATTACGGAATGTTGTGAAAAGTCTAATCTCGCATTGAACTGGGAAAAATGTTGATTTATGGTTGCAGGAGGAATTGTGCTTGGACAAAAAAATTCAAAAAATGACATGTAAGTAGATCATACAAAAATATAGGTTATATCAAACCTACCTCCGCCTACCACAGTAAGAGGAGTTAGAAGCTTTTTAGAACATGCTGGATTTTATAAGAGATATATGAAAGATTCTTCAAAAATTACTAAACCTTTATGCCAACTTCTGGAGAAAGATACAAAATTTGACTTTAATCAAGATTGACTTAAAACCTTTGAAACTTTAAAGGAAAAATTGATCACTGCTCTTATAATTATTTCACCTGATTAGGAGAAACCTTTTGAATTAATGTGTGATACTAGTGATTACGCAATTGGAGCTATTTTAGGGCAGAGATATGATAAGATTTTTAAAGTTATATACTATGCTAGTAAAACTCTTAATGATGCTCAAATTAATTACACCACCACTGAAAGAGAGTTATTAGCTACTGTGTATGCTCTTTATAAGTTTAAATCATATCTGATTGGAGCTAAATGTGTTGTGGATACTGACCATTTGACTATTAAATATTTGATACGAAAAAAGGATGCTAAACTAAGATTAATTAGATGGGTACTTATGATGCAAGAGTTTGATCTTGTAGTAGTCAATATGAAAGAGATTGATAATCAAATTGATGATCATCTATTGAGGCTAGAATAAGAAGAAATATTGAATATGGAAAAAGAGATTGATGAAACTTTTCCTGACAAACGACTTTATGCTATAAAAAGATGGGAAATACCTTAGTATGTTGACAATGTAAATTATATTGTTAGTGGTATATTACCATATGGATTAATAAAACAGCAGAAAAAGAAATTCATTTAAGATGTAAAATCTTATTTTTGGGATGATCCTTATTTAAATAAGCAATGTAAAGATTTAAAGATGAGATAATGTGTGCCTTATAAGGAAATTCAAGAGATTATTCAAAAATGTCATGATTTTGAATTCGGAGGACATTTTGGGAATGATAGAATTGTTCATAAAATTTAATAATCTAGATTTTATTGGCCTACTCTATTTAGAGATGTTAATATATATATCAAAACTTGTGATTGGGGTCAGAGAGTTGATAATATTTTAAGAAGAAATGAAATGCCTCTAAATTTTAATTTGTAAATTGAAATTTTTGATGCGTGGGGATTTGATTTTATGGGACCATTTATACTCTCATTTGAAAATATATAAATATTGATTGTAGTGGATTACATTTCAAAATGGATTGAAGCAATTGCTTTACCTCGATGTGATGTTCTTAGTATTTCAAAATTTTTAAATAAAAATATTTATACAAGATATGGAATGCCGAGAGTGATCATTACTGATGGAGGATCTAATTTTAGAAATGCAACAGTTGCAAGATTGGTAGAAAAATATAATATAGTGCATAAAATTGCAACTGTTTATCATCCTTAGACTAGTGGTTTAGTAGAAGTATCTAATCATGAAATTAAGAGAATTTTGGAAAAGAGTGTTAATCCTAGTAAAATGGATTGGCATACTAGATTAGATACTGCATTATAGACATATATGACAACCTATAATACACCTATAGGAATGTCCCCTTATAGATTAATTTTTTAGAAGACTTGTCACTTGTCAGTTAAATTAGAGCATAAAGCTTATTGGGCTATAGAAGAAATCAATTTCAATTTGAAAGAAGCTGGTGAGAAAAGATTATTTCAATTGAATGAGCTTGAGAAAATTAGGAATGAATCTTACGATAATGTGAGGATGTATAAGGAAACGATGAAAGAATGACATATTTGGAAGATAATAAAAAGGGAATTTAAACATGGATAAGAAGTCTTATTATACAATATAAGATTGAAATTATTTCTTGGAAAATTGAAGCTAGGTGGAAAGGGCCATTTAGAGTTATAAAAGTTTATCCCTATGGGGCAGTTAATATCGAAAACCTTAAAACTGGAAGAATATTTAAATTGAATGGACATAGATTAAAATCATATTTTGATGGTCAAAGACCAGCTTTTAAAGAGACAGTAATGTTGGGTCACCTAGAATAAGACTGGGAATGTTGGGCTGACGACATTAAACCAAGCGCTTTGTGGGAGGCAACCCATATGTATAGTTGTTTAGTTTGTTTTTGAATTTGTTTTGTTTGAGATATTTTATGTATATTTATGTTTAGGTATTTATGTAGTCTATGTATTTGAAAAAATATTTAGAAACATATTTATTTGCCTAATTTTATGGAAAAATTGAGAACTTATTGGAACAAAATAGAAACGGCAAAATTTTTGAAATTGGTGCATGATGCACCACTTTCCAGAGAGCTGGCACATGATGCGCCAGATCGGCGCATGACGCGTCACAGATCCAAAAATGTTTAAAATGTGTCAAATGGCAATTTTTGGCAATTTCTTCTTTATATAACTCCTAAAAATCGACTTCAAACCATATTTTAGGGGGGGAAACGAGGGAAGAGTCACCACTTTTCAATTTTTATGGCTTCCCACTCTAGAAACTCCACTAGATTTGCAATTTTCAACCTGAGAAAGTTTGTCAGTTTTGATGCACAGAGATTACATGATCGAGTTTTAGTGAATAAAAGGCTTATGAAATAAAGGAGATTTGTGAATTGAGGATTCAACACACTGAATACTCGAGTAGAAGAGACTATTGTACAGAGGGGTTTGGAAGTGCTTCCTACACTACTGCCGCTGTTATTGTTCCTGTAGTAAAATAATTTTATGCAAATCTTCATGTGATCAACCAAGGAATGATTTATGTGTCAGGTAGGTTTGCATCGTTCACTCCATCAAGAGTAAACGAGATGTTTATGATTGAAAATGTGCCTATTTGGCATTATGCAAACTTTACCCCCACAACATAGAATATGAATGAACTCTACCACTACCTTACGGATGAAGATACGAATTGGGAGACTAGAGATGATGGAAATGTAAGTTTTCCTTCTTCATTTTTAAATTCAGTTTCAAAAGCTTGACACTTTTTTATTGCATCAAAATTACTGCCTACCATGAAAATTAATAAGGTCACTAAAGAGAGTGTCATTCTGAACTATTGTATTCAAACCGAAAAACCTATTGATGTTGGAGCTATTATTGTGAAATCAGTTTTGGGTTTGATTGTGAATGGATCTGCAACTGGACTGGGACATGAATGTACTATTTTCCTACTTTGTAGTCAATCGTAAGTACCTTATGATAGTTAGGAAAAAGTGCTACTTCCTTGGAAGCCGATGGATCCAGAAGTCTATTGCAATTGTATTAGAATGGGAGATGAAAATAATATGAATGTACTGATGGATCAAGGATCTCAGAATTCATCACCTGTTCAGCCTTACTACAACTTGAGTGCACTTTCAAAGAGGATCAAGAAGATAGAAAAAGATGTGCAGAATCACATGCACGTGATTAGGAATATTACTGAAATGCTGAATCATTTGGATTGGAGACTGAAGGAACATTTTGAACATACAGGGCATATTGAAGATGGATTGGTATGTATGTTAAAGAAACATGCTTAGATTGAGGAGAAAAATTCAACTGATGAAGTCTCATTTTGACCCTTCTACAATCTATATGTGCACTATCAATCAATGGGAGATATCCAGAAGGACGATAGTGAAGATGATGTTTGATCTTAATTTATGCACAAAATGTTTTGTGTAGTACTATTTGTTTTAGTTTGCTAAGTTGGATTGCATTTCCTTTCTTATGAACACTATCTATGTTTATGTTTTGAATTTTGATCTTTAGATTTCAGTGTTAGGATGTTAGTTTACTTTAGAACATTGAATTTGATGTTCATTGGCTTGAAAAATGTTAGTTTGTAGCACAGATTTTATATATATATATATATGTGAGTTTTGTGTTATTTGTGAAAGTTATATGTTAGTGTGATGTTTATGTATGCTTAGAAAGGTTTATTTGAGTCAAATAGAGGTTGGCGCATGATGCACCAAAGGTCAAAACACACTATATTTTCTAGAAAACTGCAAAATCAAACAGACAAACTACATTTTTGCTAAATGAGTCATCTTCTACCTCAAGACCTTGGTCTAGAGCATCACATTGTGGGAGAAGAGAAGGTTTCAAAGGCTAAAAACTATAAATTCCATCTTCTCTTGGTAAGAGCTTCACTTTAACTTAGAGATTTTTTATTTTCACTATGGATTTTGAGAGATCCAAAAATTGAGATTTTTGATGAAAATGCTTGAAGAAAACTCATGGTGAAAAGTTTCTTACCAAATAACTTTGCTTAAAAAGTTAGATTTTTGATTTAGTAATTTATTGAGACTATATTTGGATTTTCATAGAATTTTCAAATGGCTCCTCGAGTTAAGAGAGGAAGGCCATCCAAGGACTTCAATGCATGAATATTTGTTAGTTTCAAAGCCCAACATAGTTACAATACTTAGGTGGAGACCAAGAGAATGATCCAAGAGCGGACACTTACAAATTCAGGTGGCAAGGTCGAGAGACTGATTCTTGCCAGGAATTGGGAAAGATTCTGCTACTTCACTGCCATAGCAATTGTCTCGATAATTCAGGAGTTCTATGCAAACATGAGATCCACTGCTGATGATCACATCTTGGTGAGAGGTAAGTTAGTTGAGTTTTATGCCGAAAGGATCAATGTTTTTTATGAGCTTAGAAATGTATATCATGAAGAGTACGTTGCATTTATAACAATTGATTCGTCACTGGAGGAAGTGATTTCATTTTTGAATGATGGAAGAGGGGAATGGAAGATTAAGAATAATAAGATAGTTAACTTCCCTCCATGTTCTCTAATGATTTATATATATAGAAAGCTCCTAATGTTACAGACCAGGTGAAGTAGAAATTTTGAGAAGGACTGCAAAAATTTCAGAATGATGAAAATGCCTAAAATACTGAGGTATGATTT
>NEWO01000512.1:373319-416806 GCA_003013225.1 Phalaenopsis aphrodite | reverse complement strand
TATATATATATATATATATATATATATATATATATATATATATATATATATATATATATATATATATATATATATATATATATATATGAAAGTGAGGAGAAGCTTGAGGATATGCCTAATAAAAAATTGGCTTCACTGAACCTGCCTAAAGGGAAAACTTAAAGACATTCCTGAACTTTCATTTATGGATTAGATATTTTACTAGTAATGTTCTCATGAAGTTCCTATCATTTGAATTTTTTTAGCGACGTGATATTACAGCATATAGTCATTCTTGAAATGAATAGAAGACTAGAACTCTTAAACTTGTTGACTAGATAAACTTGTACCTAAAGAGTTAATTTAATTACTTGAATTTTTTCTGAAAATCTCACTATGGTATTTACTTAGATCAAACTTATATTATTTCTGAATAAAACTTTACTACAATGGATCATAACTTTTATATAGTACTAAAATTACTTGAGGACAAGTAATAGTTAAGTTGGGGGAATTTTGACCGAGGGAAAATTTGTTGAGATTTTCATACATATTTTACATTGTTTTTAATGATATTGCACTTTATAGAAATGTTTTTTTGATGTTTTGTTGCAGGAATGTTGAATTAGGGTCATTAGAGCAAAAAGGTGCAAAAAGGAGCGAATTTGGAGTGAAAAGGATTTGTGAAGATTTGAACTAAGGCGCCGACGGCGAGAATTTCCCGAGACTTCAGATTTAATAATTTAGAAGGCCCACCGACGGTGCCCTCGAGGCCGCCGACGGCGAGATCGGCGGTTATGTCCAACAATGCATTGGATGAGGATGAATTTTGGAGGAATTCTTAGGCAACTCTTGGGAAAACTCATCCACAACTTTAAAAGAAGATTTTGGCCAAAAACTGGAAACTTCGGGGAGTTTGCAGAGAGGATCCTGGGTGCAAGAGAGGTTCTAGTAGTGTGTAGAGAGTCTAATTGTGAGGAGTTCTTCGAAAGATTGTAAGAGTGGAGGGAAAGTGAGAGATTTCTTCCTCCTTACCGCTTCAAAGAGGAATTTTGTGTGTTGTAAAGAAAGGAAGAGATTCAGAAGAACTTCGAGGAGTTTGCTTGAGGAGAAATTAGTGATAAGTGTTATTTACTTGTTGTAGTTGAATGACTTTGCTTTTATATATGAATTCCGAGTTTTGTTGTGTCTTCCCCATGAGTTCTGAGTAGTTTTCTTTATTTTTCTCCTTATCTTGAGATTTGTGAAATGGTGATTTGAATTGGTTGAGCCATGGAAATGTTAAAGAAATTGTGATGATCTTTTCACTTCGATCTTAATTTACTTATGTTGAGTTTTACAACTAAAGTGAAGATTATATCTAAGATTCAGGGAGGTCAAAGTTGTTGGAGGTTGGGTGCAAATAAATAGGGAAACAAAATTATCGGGCGTAGAATTGGAGATTTTAGAGTGACAGATTAAAATCCCCAATTCGGTCCAATCGTTTGCGTGCTGAAGTGTAGATGTTAGCTCTCAAGCGAGGGGAACGTGGGAGCTCCGAAGTGAGAGTCAAGATCCTCCCAGCATAACCGCATATTCAGTAAACAAGCGTAGGATTAGTCAATGTTCTTTATGTCTGGACCAAAGGGTAAAGAATAGGTATGCTCCTATTTGGCACAATACAATTTGAACTGATTCACTTTATCCATTCACTATAATTTCTTGACAAGGAGAAGGATGCTTTCTTATATATTAAATATCACATTAAAAACTTTATTAGTATAATTAGTTATTTAAGAGCTATTAGAATTACATATTTATTTCAATTTCCTATTAGTGACAGATAAGCAATTTGAATTATATTGTTGTGATTAAGTATTGCTTTTCTAAAATCCTAGTTTGTAGTTCTAATATTATTCCCTATGGGATCGATATCTAAGACTCCATTAGAGCCCTATATTACTTGAGCGATACGTATACTTGCATTGATAATTGTGACTTTACCATTATTGAATATTTTATATATACATCTTTATCGAATCTATAACCATTGTTAAGTTTTTGGTGCCATTGCTGAGGAATTAAGTCTTCTAGAAGCTGTATTAATTACTTGTATTCTTAAGCATATATAACGTTGATATCAGATAACAACCATCATTTCCTCCATTTTCCTCTCCATGCGTTCGATCTGTTCATCCTTTTTTTGAATAACTCTTTTCAATGTTTTAGCAACATTTTCTTCAAAAGTTATTAAAACTTCTCATAAAGATGAGGATGTTCTAGTTTCAACAACCTTTATTTCAGTGAAATCTTCTTCCATGTAATTTATCAAACATTCTTTGTCATCTGATTTGCACTTTCTTTCTTTATATAATTGCTTGGTATCCCCCTTAACTTCTCTAACTTGGCTTCTATTAAGTTTCCTTTAAGAATTTTAATGTCAACAGGTGACAATTGACAAGCAACACTCTCTGAAGGAGGCTCCAAAATGGTAGTGGTCTCTGTTGGTAGAATATCACACTTAGAGTCTTTCCTGGAACTCTTTATTCTAGGCACCTTTATAAGTGTTGGTTTGGTGACCTTAGACGACCACACCATCATCTTGAATGTAGACACCCTAGAACCAGATGGTCGACTAGTGACATCAACATGTCGAGAAATGGTGGGCCCCCATCACATGAACCAGATACATCAGCAAGTACCTTCTTGCTATTCCTTGGCTTTTCACCCTAGAATAGTGGTTCTTCTTATACACCGGGTAGAATCAATCTCAATCCAAGATGAGACTTAACTGTTCTTCGTCCCATGGACCTCAGAGAAATAATAACATCCGTAGTACTAGCAATTGAAGTGGAAGAGACACGAACTCCCAAACATTGCTTAATAGAAACCCTGGCTGGTGGTAGAATAGTGGTGGTAAAACCAAAGTTAACATGACGGTCGTCTGAACGAAACTTACAAGAGGTTTGCAAAGGCGAATCTTCTCCTACTCTTGTAACCCTTCTAATGGGTTGCATAACAAACTTGTCTCTTAGAAATATCTGAGCCGTCTTCCAGAGTGAGACAACATGCCCCAATATCTTAAGGATTCAATGATAGAACAACCCTCCTTTCTTGTCAGCTTCTTAAAAAGTGTACAGAACTGAATCAGCAGCATATACTTTGTTTTCTTTTTCACTTAGTGGTTGTAACAAAAATATCGAGGCGGCATAGCATCAATTTTTGAAATATCTTCCTCATCGATGGAAATGGACAAATGATGAAACCTACTCCCTCTTAAAACAAGGGAGGTCACAGGAAGTCCAACCTCCTCCTTCTCATCTGAAGTAACTGTGGTGATAAACATTTGGACAACTTTTGCCTTCTTAATTTTTGCTATCTTTCGATTCCATTTCTCCTCTGTGTTCAGAACAGAGGTGCATGCCTCGAACTCGACCCAACTTTAAAAGTAGAGGAAAATCCAGCGAAAGTTGAAACCTCTTCAGTAGCAGGTTCTTCATCCACTTGAATTTCTTTTCCCTTAGCTGATAGAGTAGCATCTGTAAGTGAAGCAACAAGTAGTCCATCAGTAGTAGTAGTAGCATTTCTTGCGGTAGAGTTAACAGTCCTGACAACAGACTTTGCAGGGACAATAAAATTATTCTCAACTAAAACGCTTTTCAAAGGGAGAAACTCCTAAATAGACTCCAAGTGGAATTCCACAACAAGTTCAGCAGAATGGTCCACTTCCGGCTTCACAACAGTAACGATAACATCTCCGAATTTAATTTCAGTGTTCTCAAATCCTTATCTGAATTTGATCACTAACCCATCAGTCAGTTGACCCTTGATGACAACTAAATTCATTTCAGTAGCAAAAGAGAAAATTAGCTTTGGGAGGACATTTCTGGCATTTGAAAATTTTCAGTGTTAGCTTGGTTTTATGCTCCATCCATGACAAATATCAAAATTAATGAAATCGTTTGATAACAGGGAGTTTCATTCGAAACTTATCTGAACAAATCTTTTATGCGAATTTTAAATTTTATTTTTGAAAGTTTTAATTAGTTGAAAAAAATTAAAATTAAGTGCGATAAAAAATAAGAGGTGTAGGACCCAGTGCGGGATTCGGAGACCGCGTAAAACTTGTCCTTATAAATATTTCATAGTTTTAACATCATTGAGCCTCAATATTTTCTTTTCAAATGAATTTCCAGATTCTTAATACTTCAAAATATAGTTTCCTTTACTTTAAATAGTTAACTATAATCTTATTCTCTTATACTAAATATCTTAAGTTACAAAATTAATTTTCATTACAAAAATATTTCTTTAAATCTACCATAATATTTAAATAGTTACAAAAATATAGTTACCTGAATTAAATTCACTACATAACATCATATAAATAATTTTTGAAAATATTGAAATAGAGGACATCTAATAGTTAATCTTTTTCTTCCCTCCCCCAAACTTAAATTTTTAAATATGAAATAATTTAGGTGGAAAGAAAAACTATAAATATAAATCATACCTCAGTATGTAGGCATTTTTATCATTCTAAAATTTTGTAGGCCTTCTCAAATTTTTACTTCATCTGGTCTGTAATATTAGGAGCTATCTACACATATAAATCATTAGAGAAATTTCTGGGTAATGAAATTTTGAAATAAATATAAAACTAAAACATTAAACAAGCACAATATTTCCTAACACAATCACAATACTAAACAATTAAAATTAAAATGAGGAATAAAAATCACATTACAATCCAATATTTTACTTAATATCTATTGAACTACACATGCACATTTAACTATAACATTAACTTTATAACAAAAATTAAAATTATCCAAGTACACAAAATAAAAATGAAAGTCCAAATACAAAAACATCCATTTCTATTACAAAAAGATTACATAAAATAAAAATACAAACATAAGTACATCAATTTCATTTAATATCAAAATCCCAAGCTATATCTTCATCGCCTTGATCAGCAGGTGGATTGGGTTGATACTGAGTATATCGGGGGCACTCAGAAAACGTAACATCAGGCTCACCTCTGTAGTGTTGGGCTTGAGCTTCATAATAGGCTACCTCAAAATTTGAATGTCTCTGAAGGTACTCACTATCATAGTCGTGTTGATGTTTTAAACCCCCAATCCTTTCACTTATCAATTATATTCTCTTCCGCTGCAAGGTTAACTCATTCATCAAATCAGAGAGGGTAGGAGAACTAGAAGGTGGAAGGTCATAACTTTTAGATGGGACATCTCTACTCGTAGAAGGTTCTTGACTTCTACTCCCATTTCTCCATTTCTCATGGGATTCATAAGTCTTCAAATTAGCTTTACTAATGGGTTTCATAGGATAAACCCATTCTTCATCTCCACTTTCTACTCCAAAAAGTTTACAAATTGCATAAATAAGTCCAGGATGTCCTAGACCTCCACTAGTCTCACTCCTCGCCGTAGTCAATATATTCTTAAGAATTATTCTCCCCACATTTATAGTTCTACTATTATGAATACAGAAATTCAGAATAGCTCAATCTCTAGTTAGCTCACTATGGTGATAGGTCGGTAATAGAGTAGAGGAAATGAAATAGTGTCATGCCTTAGAGGTGGCATTCAGCATGGAAGCAGAAAAATTTACCCGTTCTCGCTGCTTTATCTTCCATGTTCCTTTCCCATCAGTGAGAAAGTTGATCACATCATTGAGGGGGCCTTCCATCGTACTAAGGATTCAAATTGACAGCTTTAAGAGTCTGGGACCTCATAAAAAGTGTTGATGCGGATGACAGTAAACTCAACAGGGAATCTCCGCACTTGAACAATTCCGTCATCAGAATAAATCACATTAGCGTAGAACTCCTTCACAACATTTGCATCAGTTTTATTGGTGGTGTAAAAAAAGTTTTCTCACCTCTGCTTCGCAATAACTCGTTCAATTTCTCCTCCCAGACTTTCAAAAACTTGATCTTGTATGCACTTTCTTTCCTTTGAATATGGAAATGAATTTTGTTTGAGCCATCGCATTGACGAAGTGAGACTCTTCAAACTCAACTCTTCTCTTTTGACGTGGAGCCATTTCAATCTAATCAAATTATAGAAAAATTCCAAAAATTACTTCAAATATGCAAATCATGGCTTCCAATAGTAATTCTAAAAGTTTAACATTAAGATCCATGAATTTCTTCCCAAATTTTCTTCACACTCTCAAATTTTTTGGATCTCCTCAATGTGGAAGAAATCCATGGTGAAAATCAAATATTTTTAGTTTGGAGTGAAGCTCTTACCTAGAGATGATCAAATCCGGTGTCAAAAAGCCTTGAAATTGCCTCCCAATCCAAGATCTCTCAAGCCCTAGGTCAAAAATAGCGTTTTTAAGAGGAAGGGGATGATGAATAGTGGCGGTTGACTGGTCAAAATCATGGTCAAAGGTGTTTTTTGTGATCTCACCGTCGACAAGGTAGATGGCGCCATCGGTGCGCTCTATTAAAATTTTGAACTTTAGTCTCGGGAAAAATCCGACGTCGGCGGCGTCGAGGGCGTCGTCGGCGGGCTCTATTGATTTTGTCCAAATTCTATATTTTTGCGATTTTAATCAATTCCAAGCCTTAACGACATCTTTTTAATCATTATAGACATAATTTTAAGTAATTAAATGATGTACTTAGCACATATAACTTTCACAACGCAAAAAATCACATTTATATATAAATTCCAAGGGGTATAATATACGTTACATAACACACCTAAGTTTGATATTTCTCAACCTCGATACATTAATTCAGCGTCGCAATCCAAGCCACAACACTCAAAATGCTGAAAACAAAACATCATATGCTTAGTCTCAACCATACAGAGATTTAAAAGCATAATTCTAAAGCAAAGCAAATACAAAGTTCAAATCAAAATACATAAATAGATAGATAGCTAGTAAATATAAATCTATTAATCCTCAGACTCAGTACTCGATTCTCCTCTGAGATCAACCATTGATTGCACATGAACGAAGAGGTTGTAGAAGGGTCGGAATGGAAATTCTTCAGTGGAATCCTCTTCTATTAACTTCATCCTCCTTATCAGTCGTATCAAGCTATCTTCTAAATGTCCAGAGTGTTCGAAATGTTTCTTCATCCTCCAGTCCAGATGATCAAAGAAATAAGAGATATTATTAATCGCATTTATGAAATTTTGTACCTCATTTTCTAATTTCTTGATTCGCCGCAGGATCACCAAAGACTTATCAGGGACTAAGGGTTGAACTGGCAGTAAATTCTTAGATGCTTGATCTACTATAATTGTCATGTCATTTTCATCTTCAAAAATTAGGAATCTCTCAGTTGAATCCAAAGGCTTCCAAGGTAGCAGTACCTTTTCCAAATTTTCATAGGACACTTGGAACTTACTGTAAAGTGAGAAAATTGTGGAGGGGTGTCCAAGCCCATAAGTTGATCCATGAATGATCAGGCCCAAAACTGATTTCACAATTATAAATCCAATGTCAATATGCAGTCCCATTTGGATGCAGTAATTCATAATGACACTTTCTTTAGAAACTTTACCGATCTTCATTGTCGGTAACAGTTTCACAGAAATGAAAAGTGCCAATTTTTCGAAACGGGAATCAGGAGTGTTGCAGAAAAATTAACATACTCGTTTTCTATTGTTTCCCAGTTGTCAGTTTCGTCCGTTAAATATTAGTAAATCTCATTCATCTGGTTTCTCGTTGGGACAAAATTGGAATAGTGGTAAACAGGAACATTCTCTATCATGTATAATTCATTGATCTGTGTAGGAGTGAAAGTAATCCATCTCCCTCGCACATAAACAACACCTTGGTTGATTCCATGCAAATATGCATAAAATTCTTTCACCATTGGAACCACGACGACGACGGTAGTGTAGCACAACACTCCACAGTAATCTATCGTTTCTTCAATATACGTCGTGGGATTATACAATCCGTGATTTACTAATCCTCGTTCTTTGATTAATCTTTTCTTCGTCAGTAACTTGTTAAAGATTCGCTGCGCTTCCGCACTAATAAACTTTCGCCGATTGAAAACTTGCGTTCTGGGATTATTAGTGGAATTGGACGCCATAGAAATGAAATCGATAGAGTTGCACTTCATTTTTGGAGGAAAAATATGAACTAGAAATCAAATTTTTAAGTTTAAAAAGATAATTCCCGCCCAAAAATCGCTAAAAACTGCCATTTGAACCCAAGTAACCGCCATTTCGCTGGTCTCGCCGTCGGCAGCCTCGTGGGTGCCGTCGGCGCACCTCTATATCAATTTTGTCTGAACTCTCGAGAAAAACCTGCCGTCAGCGGTGTCGAGGGCGTCGTTGGCTCCCAAGGCAAAATTTTGACAGTTTCGCTCTGGTCCGAATGTGTTCCAATTTTTCTTCATGGATCTAATTTTTGTGATGTTTCAAGGGTAAATAAGAGTAATAGAGCTTAATACTACCACAAACTAACGATATTTTCAAATAAAAACTACTATAATCGCAATAAAAGTAAATATAAATTTGGGTTTCCTCCCATAAAGCACTTGGTTTAACGTCGTCAGCCCAACCTATTCAGGTGTTATTCAGGTTGACTAATCATTAAAACCTCTTTAAAATTTGGTCTTTTACCCTCATAATATGGTTTTAATCTGTGTCCATTTACTTTAAATCTATTTCCCGTATTCTGATCTTCAATTTCAACAGCTCCGTAAGTATAAACTTGAGTCACAGTAAATGGTCCTAACAAACGAGACTTCAATTTTCCAGGAAATAACTTTAGCCTAGTGTTGTAAAGTAAAACTTCTTGTCCTTGGTTAAAGTTCTTTTGGTTAATCTTCTGATCATGCCATAAATTTAATTTTTCATTATAAATTTTGTCGTTATCATAAGACTCATTTCTTAATTCTTCCAATTCATTTAATTGTAACAATCTCTTCTTACCAGCATCTTTCAAATTATAATTGAATTTTTTAATCGCCCAATATGCTTTATGCTCCAATTCTACTGGTGAGTGACAAGTCTTTCCAAAAATTAGTCTGTAAGGAGTCATTCTAATAGGAGTTTTGTAAGCAGTCCTATAAGCCCATAATGCAGTATCCAATCTAGTGGACCAATCTATTCTACTAGGATTTATAGTCTTTTCAAGTATTTGTTTAATTTCTCTATTAGAAACTTTAGCTAACCCACTGGTTTGAGAATGATAGGCAGTAGAGATTCTATGAATAATATTAAATTTTGTTGTCAATCTTTGAATATATATATTTCTAAAATGGGATCCTCCGTCAGTGGTAATCATTCTAGGCATTCCGTATCTAGGGAAAATATTTTTCATTAAAAATCTTGAAACACTTTTAGCGTCACAACAAGGTAAAGCTTGTGCTTCAATCCACTTAGAAATGTAGTCTACTGCAATTAATATATATAAGCTCCCAAATAAAGGAATAAATGCTCCCATAAAATCTAATCCCTAAACGTCAAAGATCTCAACTTCTAAAATGAAATTCAGAGGCATTTCATTTCTTTTAGATATATTGCCTACACGTTGACATCGATCAGAAGTTCTTATGTATTTATAAACATCTCTAAAGATAGTAGGCCAATAAAATCCAGCTTGTAAAATTTTATAAGCAGTTTTATCAATTCAAAAATGTTCACCAAATTCAGAATCATGACATTTCTGAATGATCAGCTCAGTTTCTTCATAAGGTACACATCTCCTCATAAAAAGATCCTTACATTGTTTATATAAATAAGGCTCATCCCAAAAATATGCTTTCGCATCATGAGTAAATTTCCTTTGTTGTTGCAGTGTCAGCATAGGTGGCAGAATATCACTCACAATATAGTTAACAACATCAGCATACCATGGTATTTTCAACTCATTAATATTATAAAGTTGTTCATCCGGGAAACTATCTGTAATTTCATTGTCAGTGTCGGATAATCCTTGATTTTCTAATCTTGACAAATGATCAGCAATTTGATTATCAGTTCACTTTCTATCAATAACCACAAGATCAAATTTTTGCATCAAAAGTATCCATCTAATCAACCTTGGTTTAACATTATTCTTTTGCATCAGATATTTAATAGCAGAGTGATCAATATGCACAATGCATTTAGCTCGAATTAAATAAGATCTAAATTTATCTAAAGCATACACAATTGTTAGTAACTCTTTTTTAGTAACAGTATAGTTAATTTGTGCATCATTAAGAGTTCTACTAGCGTAGTATATAACTTTAAAAATCATTGCATACCTTTGTCCAAGAACAGCTCCAATAGCATAATCACTAGCATCACACAGCAGTTCAAATGGTTTCTCCCAGTTAGGTGAAACTATAATAGGAGCAGTGATTAATTTTTCCTTTAATAACTCAAAGGCATTTAAACAGCTTTCAGTAAATTTAAATTTCTTGTCCTTTTCTAAAAGTTGGCATAGAGGTTTAGTAAATTTTTTAAAAATCTTTAATAAAACGACTGTAAAATCCAACATGTCTAAGAAAACTCCTAACCTCTCTTATATTAGTAGGAGGTGTTAGTTTAGATATAACTTGAATTTTTGCAAGGTCTGCTTCCATACCATCTTCCAAAATTTTATGCCCTAACACAATTCCTCCTTCAACCATAAATTGACATTTCTCTCAATTCAGAACTAAATTAGTTCTTTCGCATAACTCTAAAACATTTTCAAGGTAATTTAAGCATGCATCAAATGATGTTCCAAATATAGATAAATCATCCATAAATACTTCCAATCCATCATTAATGAACTTATTAAAAATGGACATCATACATCTCTGGAATGTTACAGGTGCATTACATAATCCGAAAGACATTCTTTGAAAAATAAAAGTTCCAAAAGGACTAGTAAATGTTGTCTTTTCTTGATCCTTAGGAGCAATAGAAATTTGATGGTAACAGGTATATCCATCTAAAAAACAAAAATATTTGTGTCCAGCAAGTCTATCCACTATTTGATATAAAAAAAAAGTAAAAGGAAGTGATCTTTTCTTGTGGCAGTGTTTAATTTTCTACAATCAATACAAATACGCCACCCAATAACTTGTCTGATAGGTATTAATTCATTATGTTCTTTTGTTTCAACAGTCACTCCTACTTTCTTCGGAACACAATGAATAGGACTTACCCATGCACTACCTGAAATAGGATATATAATTCCAGTGTCTAACAATTTCAAAATTTCCTTCTTAACTACTTCTTTCATCATCGGATTTAATCTCCTTTGTGGATCAACTCTTGGTTTATATTGTTCATCTAATATAATTCTGTGTATACAGATTGAAGGACTGATTCCCTTAATATCAGCTAAGGTCCAACCAAAAGCTTTCTTATATCTTTTCAATGTATCTAACAGTCTTTGCTCTTGCAAATCATTTAATTATGAAGATATAATAACAAGTAATGTAGATGAGTCTCCTAAAAACACATACTTCAAGTGGCTAAGCAATACTTTCAACTCAAGTTCAGGTGGTTTTATAATTGATGGGAATAGATTTTTATCGGCATTTTCCGTAATATCCAACATCTCAAATCTTTCCTGAACATAATCTAATTCTTCGTTTTCTAATTCGTCCAAAATAACTTCCTCACTCTTTTCAAATTGTTCCTTTTCTACAAAATATTCTTCTCCTTTAAAATGCTTTTTGTCTTCAAAATGTTCTTTAAAATGTTCGTTCAGTAGATGTTCAATAATTTCCATGCGAAAACATTCATTATCTCTTTCAACAGCAGGATTTTCATAGATTTCACAATGTTAAAAGTCACTTCTTGATCATTAACTCTCATTGTTAATTCTCATTTTTGAACATCTATCATAGCTTTTCCAGTAGCTAAAAATTGTCTCCCTAAAATAATAGGTATTTCATATCTAAAACAATGAAATCTACAGGAAAGATAAATTTATCTACTTTTACTATCACATCTTCTATAACTTCCTTAGGATATGTAATTGAACGATCCGGTAACTGTAGAGTTACAGAAATAGGTGAGACTTCTCCTAATCCTAATCTTTTGAAGATTGATAGAGGCATAAGATTAATGATGGCTCCCAAATCACATAAAGCACTTCCATAAAATTTTTCACCAATAGCACATGATATAGTGAAACTGCCAGGATCTTTTAATTTTTCAAGAAGCTTTTTCTGAATAATTGCACTACACTCTTCGCTAAGTGCAACAGTTTCATTATCCGTGAACTTTCTTTTCTTGTTCAGATTATCTTTCATAAATTTCACATAATTAGGCATTTGCTCTAAAGCTTCTATGAAGAGAATATTTACTGTTAATTTCTTAAGAATTTCTAAAAATTTGGGAAATTATTTATTCTATTTGTGTTGATTCAATCTTTGAGGAAACGGTGGTGGAGGTTTCTCCACAGTAATTTTCATTGGTGTAAATGGATACTCTAAATCTGGGTATTCATGATCCTTTTCTTTTTCGGTATCGATTTTCTCTTTTTCAGTTTCTATTTCTTTTTGCACCCTTGTTTCTAATTCTTTTCCACTTCGTAATTGTATCGCTTTGATTTGTTCCTTTCCTTGGTCTTTAGGATTTGGTTTCACAGTACTAGGAAAAGTTCTTAATGTTCGGTTACTAAGCGCAGTAATGATATGCCCTAATTGGTTTTCAATATTCTTAATAACAGTTTCTTGATTTTGTAATTGATTTCCTTGAATTTGTACTTAATTTTCTTGATTCTGCAATTGTTGACTCATGTTTAATAGCATCTCTTCCATAGACAACTTCTTCTCCTTAATTTGAGTATTACTATTAAATTCTGGAGGATAAGAAGGTCTATAGTTAACATTTCCTTGGTTGGATGAATTTCCTAATGGGTTCACTGAGTTGTTTGTCCAATGTTGATTTGTAGCGGAATTGTTATTCCAAATAAAATTTGGATGACTCTTCCAACCTGGGTTATAATAATTTGAATAAGGATTGTTGGGTCTATTAATAGCTTTTAAGGTCTCATATGAGGTTGAACATCTACAAATTGCCCAGATGAATTCTCTTCCATCATAGAAGGTGTTGGAGAATAATTCATCCCACAATGATCTAATTTCTTTGATATTGCAGCAATCTGCGAAACTAACATAGATATTGCATCAGAATCATGGATACTAGATACTCTTTTAGAATTTACCCGCTCAGAGGGCCATTGAAAATTGTTGGTAGCCATCTCTTCTATTAATGAATAAGCCTCATCAAAAGGTTTTGACATTAAAGAACCACCAGCCGCAACATCTATAATCGATCTAAGAGATCCCACTAATTCATTATAAAAAGTTTGAATTATCAACCAATCTGGTAACGAATGATGAGGGCACTTCCTAAGAAGATCTTTAAATCTCTCCCAAGCTTCATATATTGACTCTCCATCAATATGACAGAACGATGTTATGTCATTTCTAAGTTTAGCAGTTTTGGATGGAAGGAAATATTTGGATAGAAATTTCTGTGAAAGTTTTCCCCAAGTTCTAATAGATCCCGGTGCTAATGAATTTAACCACATCTTAGCCTTATCCCTCAGTGAAAAAAGAAAAAGTCTAAGTCTTACAGCATCGTTTGAGACTCTGTCATATTTAAAAGTAGCACCAAGTTCTAAAAACTAGCGAGGTGTAAGTTCGGATCTTCATTTGGTGTACCTCCAAATTGATTATTTTGTACCATTTGGATAATAACATGTTTAAGCTCAAATGAATTAGCAACTACATCAGTATTTTGGATAGATAAGTGAATTTCATCTGCTGTAGGATTTGCATAATCTCTTAGGGGTCTAGGTTAGTGTTCATTCTCTATTCCTTGATTGTTCAAGTTATTTTCCATTGTATCAGAATTTCTAGGTTCTCTTCTTAATCTTCTAATCCTTCTAACAGTGCGTTCTAATTCCGAATCGTAGAGTATAAGATTTTCAGGTCCAAATTTACGCATACAGTTTGAAATCAGTACTAAGTAATATAATTAACTAAATATAAAAGTACGTTGCAATTCAAGTAAAAATTTTCTAATAATCTTAATTTGTCTGTTACTCTGATCGTGATTTGACTCACTCACTCAATCACTAACCGGCAATGGTGCCAAAAACTTGACAACAAATTTTTATATGCAATAAAAATATAAGATAAATATGGACGTAATAAATATTCAATAATTGTAAAGTCACACTTATCAACGCAAGTATACGTATCGCTCAAGTGATATAAAGCTCTAATGGAGTCCTAGATATCGATCCCACAGGGAGTAGTTTAGAATTACGAACTAAGATTTTAGAAAAGCAATACTTTAATCACAACAACGAAGTTCAATTTGCTTATCTGTCATTAACAGACAATTGAAATTAATAGGTAATTTTAATAACTATTAAATAACTAATGATATTAAGGAGAGTTTAATTGTGATATTCAATATATAAGAAAACATCCTTCTCCTTGTCAAGAAATCATAGTGAATGGATAAAATAAATTAGTTTAATTTATATTGTGCCAAATAGGAGCATACCTATTCTTTACCCTTTGATCCAGGCATAAAGAACACTTCAGCACCCAAACGATAGGACCGAATTGGGGATTTTAGTCTGTCACTCTAAAATCTCCAATTCTATGCCCGATAATATTATTTCCTTATTTATTTGCACCCAACTTCCAAGGGCTTTGACCTCCCTGAATCTTATATGTAATCTTCACTTTAGTTGTAAAACTCAACATATTTTAACAAATCAATTGACCATATTGAAAGTAAATTAAGATTGAAGTGAAAAGATCATCACAATTTCTTAAACATTTTTATGACTTCACCTATTCAAATCACCATTTCACAAATCTCAAGACAAGGAGAAAGACAGAGAAAACTACTCAGATCTCATGGGGGAAACACAATAAAACTCAGAATTCATATATAAAATCAAAGTCATACAAACTACAACAAGCAAATAACTTATCTCTAGTTTATCCCTAAGAACATTCCTCGAAGTTCCTCTGAATCTCTTCTTTTCTTTACAGCACACAGAATTCCTCTTCAAAGTAGCAAGGAGGAAGAAATCTCTCACTTTCCCTCCACTCTTACAATCTCTCAAAGAATTCCTCACAATATTGGAACCTTTCTAATCTCTAGAAACTCTCTCTAGCACTTCCTTTACTCTCTAAATTCTTTCCTTCCTTCTCTAGGCTCTCCAATTTTTGGCCAAAATGGTCTTTTAAAGTTGTGTATAAGCTTTCCCAAGAGTTGCCTAAGCATCCCTTCAAAATTTAGCCTTATCTAAAGCTTGAGTAGGCATAACCGTCGATCTCGCCGTCGGCGGCCTCGAGAGCGCCGTCGGCGGGCTTCTGAAGAATTTTGTCCTGTAGCCTCGGGAAAAACTCACCGTCAAAGGGGTCGAGGGCGCCGTCGGTGCCCTACTTCAAATTTCCACATTTTGGTCATTTTCGCTCCAATGACCCTAATTCATTGTTCATGCAACAAAACATCAAAAATACCTTTCTTTAAAGTGCAATATCATTAAAAACAGTATAAAATAGGTATGAAAATCTCAACATATTTTCATTGGGTCAATATTCAATCGTAGAAGTCTTAAAAGATAGTGTGAGGATTTACGTTGTATCAGACAATCAACCTCGACATCATATGGGTGCATGTTATTTAAGTCTATGGAAGTTTAGTTGAAGCTCCTCCTTCTGCTTTCTGTTGTCGTCTCAACCGATGCCTGGAGATGAATCGTCACTTGACTGCATTGTCGTCTCGTTCCAAGAAGAGGGGAGAGGAGATAGAACATATGTTATTATTAGTTTATTGGGGTTTGAATACGTTATTTATGGTTTTGAAAAATGTTTTATTATGGAATTTTGAAAGGTGTTGAAATTAAAAGTGATGTTTTGGTTATCTGTTACAGAATCCAATCCTAAGCATGTGTTCTACATTTACTACCCTTGATCAAAAAAGAAGCTATATGGTAAGTACAATAAAGAAAGGAAGGAACTGTGCAATAAAGTATATTAAAAGAAAGAAAAATTGTGTATTAAAGTACAATAAAGAAAGAAAAGAATTGTGCAATAAAGTACAATAAGGAAAGAAAGAACTGTGTAGTAAAGTACAAAAAAGAAAAAGAAAGAGCAAGGTGTACCTGGTTGATTTTGTTGATGCTTCAAAATAAATTACAATTGTATAATACAAATGCATATGAATAGAAAATGGGTTAGATAAACATTTGCAACTTACATATGAAAGACTTGTGGCATGCATATTTTTCATAAAATTTAGATGATAAGCATATAAAAAATCAAAATAGGGTATAAGAATTTAAATTGGGGATGGGCTCAGACTGGATATTTTATTTATCACAATCTCATAGGTAACTGAAGTATCAAAGTCTATATATCAATATCAATCAAAAGTTACCAGTAAATCATTCTAGAATCGGGCAATTCTAATCCTTGTCACTTCATTGATGAGTTAACGTGTAAGCAGGATATGAACTTTTAAACTAAAAGTGTAGTGTATATGTATGTGGTATCTATTTCCAGTATCCGTTATTAGTTCACAAATTTCTTAAGAGGGGGTTAGAACTACCAGCAACTCAAAGTATGAAAAGAGCATCTTTAATTTATTATTGATTAAAAAATTTCAGCTATAAAGAAGAGCTGAGAGTGATTGTTGCATCATCGTCTTTAATCCGCATTTCTAGCTTATGGGGCAATCTGATATTCCATATGCATTTCAAAATTGCATAAAACCAAATCGTATAATTTTAGATTTCGCATAATACCTAACCATAAATCTTCAAATTTTGCATAAAATAACCTCAAATTTTGACATCAGCTTGAGGACTTATATAGTTTCAGTGCAAGTATTTACATATACACCACCAAATTCATAGAGATTTAGTGGACGAAAGATGAAATTCAGGTGTTACAAATGTAAATTCAAAGGAATCAGATTTTTTATGTGTAAACTCCCAGAAATTTAGTGGTATGAATGTAAAGATTAAGTTTAGGTGTTAAATATGCAAATACATAAAAATTGAGTGGTATCCTCACCCGAAAGAATTGAAATACTCTGGAAGCTGTATGAAAGTGAATGGCAGATTTGTAAATAGCTAGTTTCATGTAATTTGTATGTAGTTCTCTCTAAAAGATATTAAATCCCAAAGATGAATGCAATTCATTGAAAATGAAATATTGATATATATATACCACTCAATTCCTATAGATTTACATGTCTAACATTTAAACTTTCAATTTCTTCTTACATACAAGCCACCATCAATACATTATACTCAATTCATCAGCATTTATCAATCGAGAAGCGTGGAAACAAGAATCACTGAACTTCATAAGATTTAAGGTTTAACTTCAACATATTTACAAAGGCAGCCACTAAATCGATCCATTACAAAGAGCACAATTCGAATATATCATATACCAAAAATTAATTCCAACTGATAATTAAATCTGTTCATATGCAAAAGAGATGGTAATTAGAAGGCTGGTTTTGTTTCAACATACTAAAACCAGTATAACTACCAAGAGGGATTGAGCAAGGAAAGCAAGACTTCAAGCAGAAAATTAAGCTAGCAAATGCATAAAATTTCCAACCACACCTCAATACTATAAAGCACTAAGGTTTGAAAAGCCAAATTTTATAGTTGTAAAAGTATTAGAAAAGAGGATTGAATGGCACATAGGTAAACATAAAGTATTCTGAATTCTCAAGTTTCAGATCTAGAAATTTCTGCACATAAGCAATTATATTTGAATGTTAGAAAGGTAAATATATTGAATTTCGACAAACTTATACACTTATATTCAGATTTAAATGTTAATTGTATAAGTGCATTAAATGTTTAGAATAATAGATTCCTATTTCAATTTAAATGTTGTATAATATATTTAACTACGACAATTCTGTATGACTGGAAGTAAGCATTTGGGTATTAAATATATAGCTACTTCATACACTATACAATTCTAATAGCATCTAAATTCTTTCAGAACAACAAGATAAATTTGGCCTCAATTCAGTTGAGTCAAATACAACTCACATTTTTAGGGTATGTGTTCGAATAAAACCAACCCATCCTAATGTGGAGTAGTGCTAGGATAAGGCTCGTGATACCACTGAATCTTCCAAAATTTCTCCTCTTCCTAAATTAAATTTTCAAAGCCCCCAATCGGGTGAACTTCACAGCTAAAAGCACAATAACAAAGTGTGAAGCAATTAGTCCACTCTCCATTGTAAACTCTTTTTGTTTTCAGAAGCTTCATGTTTTATTCAACGAGATTGAATGGAACCTAGGCTTCAATATGCATTCTGAATTATGAATCTTACTGGATTGTCGAAAATTGATGTTTCTTTAATTGATATCACTTCATATAAGTATGGTTGAATAAACAATTAATATCAAAAAAAAAAAAAACTTTGGAAATTATACCTGTTTAAGCCTACCAGAAAAGTTCCACACAAGAAGCCTCAAATTTTGTTTCAGAGGAAAGTGTAGTACTCATATCAATCTTACTTATTGCACAACCATTATTACCAAAAGGGAAATTGACCCAATTGAAAGAACGTTTAAACCATACCAATTATTGCAGAAACAGGAATTCAATATCATAAATGAAGGAATGTACAATGAAGCTTAAACCTCCAATAATGATTTTGATCAAAGGTGAATGAGATGGAGCAGTAAAGCCCTCAACATCTATTGGGATTAGGGTAAGAGAAAGATATGGAGGAAGAAGATTTACAAACATACCACCTGATTTGCATGTATTTACATACATACAACTTAAAAACTTTGACATTATAGGAAACAGATTATAAGTTCTTCTCAAGTCATGTGGAGTCGTCCTATCGCACCTTATTATAAAATTAATATGGATGGAAGTTGGATTCCTAATGCTACAGGAGTGGGTGGAGTTTGTAGAACTTTTTTTGGTTTTATAATCTGTTGGATTATGACAACTTCTTGTTCTAACTCTCCTTTGGTGGCCGAGGCGGATGCAGTTGTTTTTGTTCTTCTGGTGGCTAAAAGGTTTGGTTGGCAGCATCTTATAATTGAAACCGATTCTCTTATTCTTTGGCAATCTTGCAAGGTACATATCAAGCATCATTAGAATATTAGTCATCAGATCAAACATATTTTGCATTTATCTAAACATTTGGATATTAAAGGGCTACATGTCAAAAGGGAAGGTAATATGACATCAAATTGGGCGGCTAAAGTTGGTGATTGTGGGAATTTTGCAGTTGTTTCTGCTGTGGTACCTCATGCTCTCTCTCAATTGTCTATCTTGGATCTTATTTCTGGTTTTGTTGATCTTTGTTTATTTTAGTTTTGTTTGCGTTGAGTTGTTTTTTCTTTGTAGGTGGAGAATCCTTAGTTTTTTTTGTATTTTTTAGTGAGTCGTATAGAGTGTGGGATGGATCATCGAGCATCTTTTTTGTACTATTCTTTTTTTATGGAATAAAATGCAGAGCCGAATAATGCTCTTTTACCAAAAGAAAATGTATGTATGTATGTATGTATAATATATATATATATATAATTTTTATTTTTCCCGCAAGATTAATTGCATGAGAAGGTATTACAATATTTATTAATATTTTTCCCCATCATGCCAATTTTATAGCCAGTTCTTTTTGGATGTATAATTTCATCAAGCTTCACCTCTTATCAATATTGGATATGTAAACATCCTACTAGAAGTTCCTCCCAATGTTTAATGAATTAGAACAATATTATTAATTTTGTAAATAACTTTACATTTTTATAGACTCTCCATCAATAATAATAATGAATTGTTTAATTGACTCGCAATATAACTTCTAGTTTGATAAAATAGTGGTCATGAAATTAATTTTGATAAATTTCTTGTAAAGAGGATGTTTGAGCTTGAAATAAAATAAAATTCATCTTTACATTTGATATGAGCAACATATTTATCATTTTGATTTCACATTGACTCATATTTCAATGTAATGCTTAACAATAATAATAGTGAAGATCTATAAAGAACTTGAACATTGACCACTCAATGGCACATAGGACACATGGCAAGTCCATTCTCATTGCACATCCCACACCTCTCCGTCCCCTTCCCGTCCTCCGCCACAACCTTGCAGCTCCCGTTGCACTCCGTACAAGGCACGAACCTCGCCCCTCCGCATCCTTCACAGACTCTTCTTCCCCCTTTTCCTCTTTCCCCTCCCATCCTTCTCGCCACCCACCTCATCATCTCCCCAAGCTTCCCAGTTTCGGCCAGCTCCACCACATCTTGAACCCCACCTACATACCTCCCTGCCACGAACAACCTCGGCACCACCACCCCCTCACCGACGAGCTCCCTCACTTGTTTCAAATAATCCCCGTGAAGCGAAACGTCGCGCTCGTCAACCTCCAACCCTGCCTCCACAGCATGCCCCTCCACTACCTGCCGCAGCCTCTCGCAATCCTCGAACGTCCGCCGGACTCCCCGTAGCGTTGTGGTATAAATCACAACTCCATCAGAGTTACCTGGCGGCCGCCTCTCCGGGTACCTCTCTAGCGGGTCCCGGATCTTCCACCGCCGAAGCTCTTCTGCCTCCTTCTTGCCCTCCCGCTCCTGTCGGTCCCGCACCACGAAACTGTTCTCCTTTACTGATCGAAAACCCACGAGCTCTGGCGGCGGGTGGCGCGGGGGCGATAAAGAGGCGTGACAGATGTTGCTAGGAAGTAGGGATGAGGGACGTATTTTAGCAGTGGCTTGCGTTGGCGGTAAGGTTTGGAGGAGGGACGGCTTGAGGTCATCCAATGCCTTGCTGACTTCAGACCAGGGTTTGGGGGCGAGTTCAAAGGAGTCGAGCTTCTCAAGCAATGAGAGGGGCACGTGACCAGGCTTTGGCGGCTTGTCGTCAATGGGTTCGTGAACGGGGCCGGTGGTGAGGAGCCAGGGCTCTTCTATCTTGCTGATGTCGAAGAGGGCGATGCTACTTGGCGGCAGGTGGTAGACTTCGGCGGCCACCGCAGAGTCGAGCCGTTTTGAGTTTGCGCAGCCCATAGTGGAGCAAGTGCCAAGTGCGTCGTTAGCGGATGACTAGCTAAGCTTTTGGCTGATAATTTAAGCGGAGAGGAGAGGCAGACTTGTGGTTGAGATAGTAGGGGAAGAGAATATGAAGATTTTGAGTGGCCGTGAGTGAGACGTGGACAGGAAGTTCTATGTGGATCGCTTGTGCCATATCTTGTCTTGCAAAAAATTTTGTTGTTTTTTTGACAAGGTTATGGCCAAAATTTCTGAAGGTTGCCGTGAGGACTAGAGTCTGCCACGTGGTTGGCTGTGGAAGTATCATGGCAACTGCCTTATCAGATTGGTTCATTCTAGTCTTACAGTCTTACCGAAGAGGCTTGGCGCAGGGCAGTTCTGTTAAAGCATTTATTATTGTATGCATTCGCACTGATCGGCTTATCCGATATTGTGATCAAGGCAAAAACGATTGGTTATTGTGATTTTGCTGGCACCGAAATTTAGCTAACAGCAATTCGAGAAAATTGTAGACTTTCTGATTTATAGAACTATTGGGGCTGTCTGATAATGGATGAGAATAAATTCAGATTTATTAAATTTTAAAGGGATTAAATCCTAGAAAGTGCCTTGCAATGAATTTATTAAATCCTACAAATTCTGTGATAGTATTTGGGAAGTCCTATCAGAATTTACAGCAGTTGGAGTGAAAAAAGACAGTAGAGTGAAATAAAAAAGACCAGGAACTTAAATACTTAGGCCACGAACGGTTCGTATTTACGGCCGAAATCGGCGAAATTTGGATTTAACAAATACGTGGCTTTATTTTGTCCAAAATGGCTGACTCGCAGGATTTAACATACAACTCGCTTAAATCCCAGGATAAATCTGTTGCTAGTAGTATCATCGTTTGAAAGTAGAGCTTAAAGATATCACTTAAAAAAGCTAAAGAATAAAGAAAATAATTTTATTTTTTAAAGCGTTATTTAAAGCTTTTGTTATAATTTTATCTCACCTCGATGCAAATAATAATTAAATAAGTAAAAGAAAGAACACAAATATTTTACGTGGAAAACTGACGATGGGAAAAACTACAGCTAGAGAAGGAGAATTCTCAATATTAAATAAGTGGAGAAAATTTTACAAAAAAAGGAAAAAAGGGTATTTAGAGTTTTAGTAAGATCCTTTTGAAGGAAATAATAAAAGAGTGCCAATAAAGCAATAACAACTTGAAAGTTATTTAAAGTTTATTGTGAGTTTGATTTAATGGTTGAAACATTCAATAACTTTGCTCATAGTTTCCTTCTAAAACCTCAACCTTTATAATCATAATATTCTTAAGAGCTGATAAGCGAGACCTACAAAATTCAGGTAACTTTGCTCATAGTTTCCTTCTAAACAAAATTCAGGTCACAAATTTTATAATCTCCATGTTGCCAGTGAAAATCTATATGTACGATATTCTCATCTTGTCCAAAAAGATGATAATTATTGATTAAAGCTTTATTAAGTCTCAAAATCTATATGGCACAAGCGATACCTTCTCCTTTAAATGGAGGAGTTAATTACTTTAATGAAGTTATCAAATTAATTTTCACTGATAATGACATCCTATTAGGGATAACCAATCATAATCTACCACTTTACATCTCTGTAAATGTTGGACAATTTCAATTGTCCAGAATTTTTGTTGATATGGGAGCATTTATCAACGTAATAAATTTGAGAACTCTCACTTACCTTGATATTTATACTCATATGCTTTCATTCGATAAGATTTTATTACGTGCATTCAATGAGAGAGGTGAAAGTGTTCTATGTTGCATAACCCTCTTACTCAAGATTGGAGATCTACAGGCTGAAGCAAAGTTTCACATCATTGATTCAAAGACTTGCATTCAAGGTGCTTCTAGGAAACCTTGGCTTCACGGACATCGAATAGTACAAAATGCTTGCAAGATTGTATTGACTAATGCATCAATGGTGACCTGTAACCATTTTCAATTCGTGAAGTCAAAATCTATGAAGACGCAACATACTACATGCCGAAGAAATAAGTGAACTTTTTCAGAGAAATATCTGCAGCTAGAGAATTAGAAAAGTATAAAGAAATAGATATTATAAAAGAAAAGAAATAAAAGAAAAAAACATCATGAAAAAATCATTAAATGAGAAGTGTTGATTAAGAAAAAGATGAAGAAGAAAAAGAAGAAGAAATGTCTTCAGATGAAAATAAAAAATCTCAAATAGTATTTCAACAATCTTGCACCACTCTAAACCTCTATGTAGGTGAAAGAGGCACATGAAGATGCGGAGTAAATTTAGATAATGAACAAACATAAACTACAATACCTTCTTCACCAAACTTTAAGAATAGAACACTAGTAGTGCATATTGATTTAAAGTCCAGCTTGGAGGATGTGCTATGCACTGCAGGTTGTTCTACTGCTTCGATGAAACTAAAAACCCCATGAAAGATCTCCTCTAAAGAAGAAGACAATGAATAGGAAGGAAAAACAATTATTTTAAGTCAAGACAAGCTTTAATCATCCATGCACAAGAAGGTCAAGCAATAATTTAGTACTTAGCTCTAATCTCATTATTCTCGGACATTGTGGCTAGGTTGGAAGTTAAAGTAGCACACCACTTGTGTTGTTATTGGAGTTAAATGTTTTATAGAGGGTCATCATCTTCAAAAATTAAGATGTTGTAAAATGTGAAGATGAAATATCAAATTAATTAAAAGAACTCCTCTGTGATTTTTATTTGTCTTTATTGACCTCATTTTGGTGAGGTCTAAATTCTTCCATTAGATCTCAGGGTCTAGTGATGACTGAAGCGGTGGATTTTTGTGTGTTACTTTTGTAAATATTTTTCAATATTACAAAATACACACAACGGTTATAAAAATAAATATGCAATGTAAACTGATCCCTAAACACTGCTAATACGCAAAGTACAACAATAATTCAGATTATATTTCACTTATATTTTCTTACTTTGCAACAAAACCAAAAATTTAATCTTGAAGAAAAATAAGAATTTAACTTTTAATTTATATATGTTGGGATACTACGCAAGTATATGCATCATTATCAAATAATATAGGACTTTTTTATTAAGACCTAAATATCGAACCCATATGGAATTTATACAATATGCACTTTTAGAAAACTTTCTATTTTAAAAATACAATTACTTAAACTGAATATATTTTTCTGTAATAAAAATTCAAATATTTTTGGTATTTTTGATATTTTGACAAAACAATAACAACATAAAAAGATAACTAGAGTTTATGTAAAAAAAACACTAAATTTGAAAAATATCTTTCTCCTTATCATGAATCAGTAATAAGTATATGAATTTTGTTGTGGAAGTATGCAAATTGTGTTGTGTCAAATAGGAGCAATAATATTCTTTACCCTTACTAGAGTTGCTATAAAGAACATTGGTTAATTTAAAGTTTGACTAGTTCTGAAGACCGGCTAGGCAGGGAAGATACTAGCTCTCACTTTAGAGTTCCCTCGATTCCCTCCACCTGAGGGCAAACATCTCGTATTAGAACCTAAGACAATAAACCATGTTGGGGGCTTTAACCTGTCACTTTAAAGTCCTCTAACTCTACACCCTTCAATGAATATTTTCCTATTTATTTGCACTCAATCATATGAACTACCTTCTCTGTTTAATCGGCGCTTAAGCGTCGTATCTGGCGCTTAGGCGCCAAAACTCATTTGCACATTTTTCACCTTTTTGCTCTAAATTTGATCCTTTTTCACTCCTTTAAGCATTTTTCACATTTTCACTTGTATATGCAAGAAAAACACAAAAATATCTTCCATTAAAGCACAATAACTCAAAAATAGCTATAAAAATATGTCTAAAAACACTATATATTTTAGGTGTATCAAAATCCCCCAAACTTTAAATGTTACTTGTCCTCACGTGATACTTTAACCTTTAAAAACTACATATGTATGATATGTATATGAGTTTTTTTAAGAGTTAATAAAATTTAGATTTAGAAATATAGCAGTCTAATTTAGAAAAAAAATATTCTGTAAATGAGACCAACTTAAAGTTTAGAAACTCTTAAAGTTAAGAAACATGAAAATATGAGTTTCTATCTAATTCAAAAATATATTGTAGATTTTCCAAATTTAGAATTTAGCTCTTTTATTATCTCCACTTAAAAATTTTCATTAAAAATAATTTTACTTACTATATTATATCTATAAGCTTAAGAGTTTCTCAAGTCTTATACTTTAAAAAGATCAAATGTTGAACCAATTTTTGATTAGGCACTAATCCTCAAACTTCTCCTTCCTAATTTTTTCCTCTTTTTCTTTTTCTTTTCTTTCTTTTTTTCTTTTCTTTTTTCAGACAAGGATTACTATATTTGGATAGGCCTTTAATGATTTTGAATTCTACGTCTACTTTCCTAAAGCAAAGTCTTGTATAAGTCTTTTACTTATAACTATAATAATAATTTTAATAAAAGAAATTTAAGTATTAAAAATAAAAGTCTAAATTATCTAAATTTTTCAAAAATACAATTTTTCTTACTAAAGATAGTAACTTATATTAATCATTTTCTCATCTACAAACTTTTTAACTTAAAGATTTTCTTCATTACTAAAATTTTTAACTAAATTTTCTTACTCATTTCTAAAATCAAATTTTACTTCCCTAATATAACTTCACATACATAATCAATTTTTTTTCTTTTCAAATCAAATTCACTTGTAGCACATTTGAGAACAAATAAAATTTTAGTTTTTAAAATATTTTTCATCCTCCCAAACTTAAATTTTTAACAGATTAAACAGTTTAGCATCAAATATATATAAGCAGGAATGAAAATTTAAAAATAAAAGCAAGAGTAAAATTAATTTTCGATCAAATTTTCTATATTTTCATTTTACGTTAACATGTAGAGATTCAATAAACTTCTAAACAATGGGTATAAACATAAAAGCAAACATACACACTACTGACATCATAATCTTAACATAAAGACAAACTTGCAAACATGATAAAAGATAAATAAAGGGTAGCAGTTTTTGAATTCCAAGTTTAAGATCTAAGCTAGCAAGATTTTCTACTTTATAACAGATATGAAATTAAGTTAAGTTCTAAACTAACTAATCCACAATACTAAACAAAAAACAATAGTTACTACCCTAACATTTAAAAATAAAATACTAACTACCACAAATGTCATAATAACAATAAAACATAAAAGTCCAAAACACAACATAGTCCAAAACATCACACCAATATTGTACCTAGTACCACATCACATAGTCCATAACAAATACAAACATAAAAATATCTCAATCCTACTCCTCATCCTTAGAATCACCGTTATACCACTTTTCTTCAGGCTCATAATCAGGATATTGAGGATATGGAGGAAATTGCACTCCTGGGTCACCTCTAATCAGGCTCTCCAAAGATGAGTGGAATTTCTCTTCATAATCACTCTTCCTTCTATTATAACTATTAGTATGATATGTAAAATGCTATAAATTTTGTTCCTTATCAGCGGTAAAATTGATTTTATCCATCATCTTCTGCAATAATTGATCATGAGTCTCAGTAGACTCACCTTTAGATGTAGAAGCACGTGAAGTAGATGGTCTAGATGAAGAAGCAGTAGAGGTAGATGCAGCAGACGTTTCCATTCCATAGCTCTTGGAAAATCCTCTTCTCCAGCCAAAAATTGAATGCTCAAAATAAGTATTCACAGTCACCTTTGTGGTGGGCTGTAGAGGTAACAGAACTTCCTCTCAACTATCATATTTAACCCGAGCCTACTCACACAAAGAAAAGATCAAGGAAGCAAATCCCAGACCTGTAGTAGTAACAGTTGTAGCAGAACTGATGATAGTCTGATAGATCGAAGCTCCAATGTTGATGAGCTTTCCCTCTTGAATACAATAGTTTAACTTCGCTCTTTCTCTGGTCACGTCACTGAGATGATTAATCGGAAACAGACGAGAAGAAATGAAATAGTGCCATGCCTTTGAAGGTGCACCTAACTTTGAAGTTGGGAAATTTTCTCTCCTCTCATTAATAATCTTCCAAAGTCCTCTCCCAATAGTCAAGTATGAAATTATCTCGTCTAACTCCTCTTCAGTAGGACTATAATTTGCATATAAACATAAAATATATGATGGTAAATGGTAAAACAAGTTGATTAACTCTGGAAAAAAAAGGTACCAATAATCCTCGAACCATAACTCGATTTTCTTCAGCTTCAAGGAGATTTGCATAGAACTCCCTCACAACAAAAATCACCGTGACAGCATGGAAACAACAAAACTATTCCCACTGTCGGCAAACAATTAAATCTTCCACGTCTCCACTCAGATTTCTAAAACATCGCTCCTGAATCAGCTTGCATGATTGCAACGCATCACTATACCAATCTTGAGCTTTCAAACTAACAAATTTGTTTGAATCAAACGGGCTTTTTCCTTTACTTCTCTTCATTCTTGGTGCGATTCTACAAATTTTATAAATTCCGAAAATAACTTCAAAAATCAAGTCTAAATCACTAAACTAAACTTCCAAAAGCACAAACTAAACTTCCTAAGAAATTTCCATAGATTTTTCCTCATTTTTCACCATGAATAGTGAATTTTCAAATTTCTTCAAATGTGCTCAAAATACATGGTGAAAATCCAAAATTTTTGCATAGAAGTAAAGAACTTACCTCAAGGAACTCGGATATAGCAAATTTCACTTGATTCCAACAAGAAATCTTCACTTTAGATGTGCCCTAGCCCTTAAACATCATGATTTTGAGAGATAGAAGCTGACGGGAGGCGTTAAAAATGGTGTTTTTGGACCAAAATTTCACTTTTAACCATTCACGAATCGGTTTTTGTGAACCAGTGCTTAAGGGCAAGTAAGTGGCACTTAGACGTCTGCCTCTCGGGTTAGGTCGCGCTTAAGCACAAGATGTGGCGCTTAGGCGCCAGTGCATTATTTTTTAAATCTTCAAATTTAAGTAAAATGCACTATTTGTCTAAGTAAACCACCCTAAATGGTCCCATAGCACTTAATTGACTATTTTCAACTTCCTATAACTTTCCTCTCGCTAAAAAATCTCCTTAAAATTTGAGGCTAAAACAACATACAAATTTCATAGAAGCAAACTTATATTAATTCACAAATAAGTACAAATACTATTGACACTTAATTCTGACTCCAAATAGTCTCGGATGAGAAAATTTTCCTAAGTACAAAACACTTAACACACATTCACAATTAAATATATAAGTAACATAAACACTAACACATGTCTTAAACACTAAAAACACTTAAGGACAACAACTTTAATCACAAAAAAAACCTTGGAATTTATTTCCTTTTTTCTTTGGAGAAACAAATTCAGGTCTTTCATTAGTTTCTTCTGGGGCAACTGGAATATAAAGTTGATAAAACGGACGGTGGTGACGTGCTCTGATGCAATCTTGTTCAATCCACTTTTGCTTAAGAAACATCTTCTTATCCGCTTTGTCTATATAACTAGTGTGGCTAAATAGTATTTTCAGTTGCCATCCAACATGCTCCATAAGTGCATGAATTTCCAATACCTTAATCTCCAGTACAGACATGGTATTTTCAATTTTATTGATTTTCTCTGATATCCCTTCAATACTAACCGCTAAGAAACCGTTATACATCTCTTGTGCACTTTGACTAATGAATTTCTTCCTCATGGTCTCTTCCTTCTTCTTCAAATCCATCTCCCATGAAGACATCATCTTAAAATCTCTCTCTCTTTCAGACTTTAGGGCTAGAAATGATCTGAGGTGAAATTCCTTCATTGGACCTTTTTATTTATAGGCCTAAATTGTTCCAATAATTCCTATACATGTTTAGAAACTACCAAGACACATTTTTGCAAACTTTTAGGTGTTTTTTCCTTCTAGAATATGAATTTTGCAGATGTTTTTAAACTGTCGCGCTTAAGCGCCAGTGCACATTTTTGCACAAGTCAAGTTAACATCCAAATTCTCATTTTAACATGTCCAAATCACTAATTTAAGTCTTAAAATCAGTAATAACACATAATATTCTCAAAAATACTATTACAATTTTCTTAATCACACATAAAACAACAATAAAAATAAAAATTCATTGATACTTATGGGTTGCCTCCCGCAAAGCGCTTGGTTTTACGTCGTCAGCTCGACGTAACCAGTACTTACTCTGGTTGACCCAACATCATTCCATCATTAAACTTATGTTGATCCCCTATAAAATAAGGTTTCAGTCTGTGTCCATTAACTTTAAATATTTTCTCATATTTAGGATCTTCAATATCCACAGCTCCATAAGGATAAACTTTCATTACAATAAATGGGCCCATCCACCTGGATTTAAGTTTCCCTGGAAATAATCTTAACCTTGAATTATATAGTAAAACCTGTTGCCCTGGTTAAAAATTTTTAGTAAGAATCTTTCAATCATGCCACATATTCATCTTTTCTTTATAAATTTTGGCACTTTCATATGATTCATTCCTTATCTCTTCAAGCTCATTTAATTGAAATAATCTTTTCTCACCAGCATCCTTCAAATTATAATTGAACTCTTTAATTTCCCAATATGTATTATGCTCAAGTTTAATTGGTACGTGACAAGCTTTCTCAAATATAGCCTATATGGGGACATTCCTATAAGAGTTCTATATGCAGCCCAATAAGCCCACAAAGCATAGTCAAGTTTGACTGACCAATCCATTTTTGTTGGATTCACAGATTTTTCCATAATTATTTTAATTTCCCTATTGGATATTTCAGCCAAACCGCTTATCTGAGGACGATAAGCAGTAGCAATCCTATGATTTATATGATATTTCTTCAATAACTTTCTATTATGGAATTTCTGAAATGACTTCCCTCAGCAATGATAACTCTTGGCATCCCAAATCTACAAAATATATTCATTTTCAAAAATTTTGCAACACTTTAAGCACCACATCGAGGTAAAGCAACGACTTCTGTCCATTTGGATACATAGTCTACTGCTAACAGGATATATAAATTTTTGAAAGATGGTATAAATGATCCCATGAAATCTAATCCCCAAACATCAAATATTTCAACTTCTAGCATATAATTGAGGGGCATCTCATTTCTTCTAGAAATATTACCTACTATTTGACATCTATCACAAGTTTTGATATAAGCATTAACATCTCTAAAAATTGTAGGCCAATAAAATCCATATTGTAAAATTTTGTATGTTATTTTATCAACACCAAAATGTCCCCAAAAATTAGAATTATGACATTTTTTGGATAATCTTATAAGTTTCTTCTAATGGTACACATCTTCAAATAATTAAATCATTTTCTTGTTTATATAAAATGGGTCATCCCAAAAATAAGTCCTAGCTTTAGAAATAAATTTCCTCTTCTATTGGTATTTCATTCCACATGGTATAATATCACTAACAATAAAGTTCATAATGTCGACATACTACGGAACACGCCACTCATTAATAGTGAACAATTTTTCATCTGAAAAATTTTCATTAATTTCATTTTCAAAACACAGTGGTTTTTCCAATTCAAGCATGAACAAATGATCAGCAATTTGATTTTCAATCCCCTTCCGATCTACTATTGAAAAATCAAATTCTTGTAAAAGAAGAATCCATCTTATAAGTCTAGGTTTAACATCATTCTTTTTCATTAAATACTTAATAGCAGAATGATTTGTATACACTATACAATGATTTCCAATTAAATATGATCAAATTTTATCAAAAGCATATACTATTGCTAATAACTCTTTTTCAGTTATTGTATAATTAATTTGAGTATCATTAAGAGTTTTACTAGTATAGTAATTAATTTTGAAATTTTATCATATCTTTGTCCTAAAACAACTCCTATAGCATAATCACTAGCATCACACATCAATTCAAAATGTTTTTCCCATTTTGGTGAAACTATAATTGGTGCAGTGATTAATTTTTCTTTTAATAATTTTAAAGTTTTTAGGCATTCCTTATCAAAATTAAAAATTACATTTTTCTCCAGTAAATGACATAAAGGCTTAACAATCTTTGAAAAGTCTTTAATATATCGTCTATAGAATCCAACATGTCCTAAAAAACTCCTGATTTCCCTTACATTTGTTGGATAAAGTAGATTAGTGATCACTTGAATTTTAGCAGGATCTACTTCCATACTATCTCCTGATATTTGATGACCTAATACAATTGCTCCTGCTACCATAAATTGACATTTTTCCCAATTAAGGACTAAATTTGTTTCTTCACAGTGCTTAAGAACTTTAGATAAATGTTCTAGACATGAGTCAAAGTAAGTTCCAAATACTAAAAAGTCATCCATAAAGACTTCAATCTCTTTTTCAATTAAGTCATAAAAAATTGGCATCATATATTTTTGAAATGTAGCAGGGGCATTACATAAACCAAAGGACATTCTTCAAAAAGTAAAAGTACCATAAGGACTGGTAAACATTGTTTTCTCTTGATCCTCAGGAGATATTTAAATTTAGTGATAACCACTATATCCATCCATAAAACAAAAGTATTTATGTACAGCTAGTCTATCCAACATTTGATCTAGAAAGGGTAATGGAAAATGATCTTTTTTAGTAGCAAGATTTAATTTTCTATAATCAATGCATATTCACCACCTTGTAATTTGTCTAGTAGGTATTAACTCATTATGTTCATTTACAATTATTGTTACTCCTCCTTTCTTAGGAACACAATGAATTGGACTAACCCATGCACTATCTGAAATAGGGTAGATAATTCCATCATCTAACCACATTAAAATTTCTTTCTTTGCAACTTCTTTCATAACAGGATTCAATCTCCTTTATGAATCAGCTTTGGGTTTGCAGTTCTCTTCTATATGAATTCTATGCATACAAATTGAAGGGCTAATTCCTTTAATATTAGCAATTGTCCATCCAAAGGCTTTCTTAAAATTTTTCAAAATTTTCATCAACCTTTCTTCTTCTTCCATTGTTAATTTTGAGAAAATTATAACAGGTAAAGTTTAGGAATCTCCTAAAAAGACATATTTTAAATGATAAGGGAGTAACTTCAACTCAAGTTTTGAAGGTTTTTTAATAGTTGGACAAAATGATTTATCTTTGTCTATCGTGTCCAGACTTTCAAAACTTTCTCGAACATGGTTTGAATCTTCCTTAAAAAGATCTTCACATTGATTGAATTCCTCTTCTTGCTCGTGCTCTAAATCTTTTTCTTCAAATTTTTCTTCATAAGTAGCTTGAAATGACATTCACTTAGATATCTTATAACATCCATTCTAAAACATTCATCATCTTTACCTTTTGCAGGGTATTTTATTGATCTTGAAATGTTAAAAGTAATAGTTTGATCATTGAAGCGCAATGTTAATTCCCCTTTTTGCACATCTATCATTACTCTTCCTGTGACTAGGAAAGGTCTCCCCAAAATGATAGATATCTCTTTATCTTCCTCCATATCTAGCACAATAAAATCAACAGGAAAGATAAATTGATCCACTTTCACTAGGACATCTTCTATAACTCTTTTAAGGTATGTTATCGAACGGTCTGCTAATTGCAGAGTTACAGCAGAAGGATTTTTTCAGTAGTAGGGGTTATTTATTCTAATCCCAATCTTTTAAATATTGATAATGACATAAGGTTAATGCTTGCACCTAAATCACATAAATCTTTCACATAAAATTTGTCTCCTATTGCACATGGAATTGTAAAGCTGTCAGAATCATTAAGTTTTCCAGGAAGCTTCTTCTGAATTATCACACTGCACTCCCCACTAAGTGCAACAATCTTATTATCATCAAACTTCCTTTTTCTGTTGAGAATATCCTTCATAAACTTTACATAGACATTTGTTCTAAGGCTTTAGTAAATGGAATATCAATTGTAAGCTTCTTAAATATTTCCAAAAAATTTAAAAATTGCTTATCCAACTTCTACTGACGAAGTCTCTGAGGAAATGGAAGTGGTAGTTTTTTCAAATCAAATTTCAGTGAAGAAATAGGTCTCTCAGAATCTTATGGAGCATCCTCTTTTAATTCTTCAATTTCTTCTCTCTCTCTACTTCAATTTCTTTTTGAACCGGACCTTCCAACTCTCTTTTGCTTCTAAGTTGAATGGCTTTTACTTATTTTTTATTCTGGTCTTTTGGATTTGATTCAATATTACTAGGAAGTGTTCTTTGGGATTTATTACTTAATGAATTTATTATTTGCCCAAGTTGATTCTCGATATTTCTAATTGTAGCTCCTTGAATTTGTAATTGATTTCCCATTTGTAACACCACTTCTTCTATAGACAACTTCTTCTCCTTAAACTGTGTATTACTGTTAAAACCTAGAGGATAAGTAGATCTATATTTATTATTCTCTTGGTTGTTTAAGTTTCCTAATGGATTTCCTTGTTTGTTCCCCCATTGCTGATTATTACCACCCGAATTGTTATTCCAGTTAAAGTTGGGATGGTTCTTCCAACCTGGGTTATAATAATTTGACTATGGGTTATTCTGCTTACTATTTATGACAATAAAAGTTTCTAATGATGCTTGAGAATCTACCATTTGGCCTAATTAATTCTAGTCAATCATGGAAATTGGTTGAGAAAAATTCATTCCAAATTGGTTTAACTTCCTTAAAATTGCAGCAACTTAATTTGCTAACATGGTAAATGCATCAGATTCATGAATGTTGGCTACTTTCTTAAGATTTACCCTCTCAGAAGGCCATTAAAAATTATTAGTATCCATTTCTTCAATTAAAGCATAGGCTTCATGAAATGGTTTTGACATCAATGAACCACCAGCAGCGGCATCAATAATTGATCTAAGCAATCCAACTAATCCATTATAAAAAGTTTAACTTATTAACCAATCTGGTATAGCATGGTGTGGACACTTTCTTAAGAGTTATTTAAATCTTTCCCATGCTTCATAAATAGATTTCCCTTCAAACTGATTAAAAGGTGTAATATCATTTCTAAGCTTCACAGTTTTTTATGGTGGAAAATATTTAGCAAGGAATTTTTGTGCTAAATCACCTCAAGTTCTGATAGATCCATGTGCTAAAAAATTCAACCACATCTTAGTTTTATCTCTCAGTGAGAAAGGAAATAACCTAAGTCTTATGACATCATCTGATACACCATCGTATTTAAATGTAGCGCACAATTCTAGAAAATTAGCAAGATGTAAATTTGGATCTTTAGTTGGTGATCCCCCAAATTGATTATTTGATACCATTTGAATAATAACAGGTTTAAGCTCAAATGAATTAGCCACTACAGTAGGTTTTTGAATACTACAATGAAGTTCATCTACAATAGGGTTGGCATAATCTCTTAAAGGTTTAAACTCTTGATGAATTTCACCATTTTGATTGTTTTGGTCAGTCATTTCTATAATTTTTTTTTATTTTTCAAAATTTATAACTTTTTTAGTTTTTCTGATTTTTCTAGTAGTTCTTTCTAACTCAGAATCATAGGGAACTAGTCCTTCAGAACCTGACACATACATTATCATCAAATAAAATTCAAAACACACACAGAAAATAACATAAATACTTAAAGTTTAAATAAAACTTTCTAAAAATAGAAATTTTGCTTTCGATTCCCCGGTAACGACGCCAAAAACTTGATCCTTAGATACAGCTAATATGCAAAGTACAACAATAATTCAGATTATATTTCACTTATATTTCCTTACTTTGCAACAAAACCAAAAACTTGATTTTGAAGAAAAATAAGACTTTAACTTTTAATTTATATATATTGGGATACTACGTAAGTATACGTATCGTTATCAAGTAATATATGACTTTTTGATTAAGACCTGAATATCGAACCCACAGGGCATTTATATAATATGCACTTTTGGAAAACTTTCTATTTTTAAAAAGACAATTACTTAAACTAAATATATTTTGTAGTAATAAAAATTTAAATATTTTTGGTATTTTTGATATTTTGACAAAACAGTAACAACTTAAAAAGATAACTAGAGTTTTGTAGATGAAAAGCACTTAATAAGAAAAATATCTTTCTTCTTATCATGAATCAATAATAAGTATAGAAATTATGTTGTGGAAGTATGCAAATTGTGTTGTGCCAAATAGGAGCAATAATATTCCTTACCCTTACTAGAGTTGCTATAAAGAACATTGGCTAATTTAAATTTTGATTAGTTCTGAAGACCGCCTAGGTAGGGAAGATACTAGCGCTCACTCTAGAGTTCCTTCGATTCCCTCCACCCGGGGGCTAACATCTCGTATCAGAACCTAAAACAATAAACCAAGTTGGGGGCTTTAACTATTCACTTTAAAGTCCTCTAAGTCTACACCCTTCAATGAATATTTCTCTATATATTTGCACTCAATCATATGACCTACATTCTCATTCATACAACCTCATGTGATTCTTTCCAATTGTTGACTGAGACAATGCCTCACAACAAATTTTA
The DNA here is from genome assembly GCA_003013225.1 of Phalaenopsis aphrodite. Taxonomy (NCBI): domain Eukaryota; kingdom Viridiplantae; phylum Streptophyta; class Magnoliopsida; order Asparagales; family Orchidaceae; genus Phalaenopsis; species Phalaenopsis aphrodite. Next base: position 381,327 of record NEWO01000512.1, on the reverse strand, counting down.
ACATATGGATTGGCCAAATCAAGAAGTAAATGAGGTGCATGATTTAAATCGTCACAACTTCTTCCAACATTAAAGATCAATACTCTCCACAATTTCCATCCAAAACTTAATTACTTATCATTTTAAGAAGAATAATAAAGAAAACTACTCAGAATCCATGAAGAAAATAAAATCACACTTTTGTTTAAAAGTAGAAATCATTGTCAAATCAACAACAAGTCTCATTTAAAACTAAAAGTAGTCTCAAAGAAAAAAGATAAAAACTTATCTCAAGTTCTCCACCAAACTCTGGAAGTTCCTTTAAATCTCTTCTCTTTACAATCACTCAAAATAAACTAACAAAAAGGATAAAATAAAAGTAAAAGTGGTGCCTGAAAACCTCTCCAACTAACTCCCCAATTTGATGAACTTTCAAGGCTTTCCAAGTATTTTCATAACTCTTTTCAAAGTCCTCTCTTCTTTCTTTTATAGTTTTCCAAGAGGTGCCTTGGAAACTCTTCAAAATGTGTCCAAATTCGATGTATTTCCCCAAGAGATGCATCCTTTCGTGATAGTTTTCGTCCCTGGTGGTTATAACCATCTATTAAGCCAATGGGTGCCTCAAAAACCTCTTTAAAATTCGTAGAAACTGACTTTACTCATCTAGTAACTGCCACTGGCGCTTAAGCGCAGGACCTCTAGTGCTTAAGCCCGGCCTTCTCTGTTTAACCAGTGCTTAAGCGCCGGATCTAGCGCTTATGCGCTAAAACTCCTTTGCACATTTTTCACCTTTTTGATCTAAATTTGATCCTTTTTCACTTGGTTAAGCATTTTTCACCTTTTTACCTGTATCTATAAGAAAAACACAAAAATACCTTCCATTAAAGAGCAATATCTCAAAAATATGTATAAAAATGTATCTAAAAACACTATATATTTTAGGTGTATCATAAACCTAACAAAAATAACTTTCATAAAAATAATTTTATCTTTTAAGAATCTTTAAACTACCAAATCCCATAATAATAACATAAATATACGCATCACTCAAGTAATAAAGGGCTATAATGGAGCCCTAGATATCAATCTCTAAGGGAAGTTGGAAATGCTTATAGGTAAATTCTTATGACTATAACATAAAACACTATTCAAACTACAAAACTGAAGAACAAAATTTTAATCTAAAATAATTAAGTGTATGCTAAAAAAATGCAGATAAAAGAAACTAGTTTAATTAAACTAATTGCTAAACTTTCAAAAGCAAACTTATGAAATCCAAACAAAGTTTTTGTGATAAAGCATTCAAATTTAAGAAAGTATCCTTCTCATTCACAATGCGTATATGGATTTTGATGAAACTAAAATCATTTAAAAATATATAAAAATTGTTTTGTGTCAGATAGGAGCAATCCTACTCTTTACCCATTTTTCAAGTGCATAAAGAACATTGACTAATATGGAGTTTGGTCTCTAATTTTGTGGTTAGTTTGGGAGGATACCGACTGCCACTCCAGAGCTCTCACTACTCCCTCACCTGAAGGCTAACAATCTTTCATTAGTTTTCAATGAACTGGACCAAATTGAGGATTTTAATTTATCACCTTAAAATCTCTAATTATGCATCTAACAAATTATATTTTCCTATTTATTTGCATTCAACCCCATGGATGACATCCTCTCCCATGGAATCGAATGTGATTCACACTATAATGTAAAAATCACAACCCTTTTGGATCATAGGTCTCTCAGCACATTTTAACATTTCAATTGGCCAGATAAAAAAATAAATGAAAATCAGAGTTTGAATCATCACAAATTATTGACATTTAAAATCGTATAAAATAAAATCAATTTTTCATAAAACCAAATCTCATTGTAGGGAGAAGGATAAAGAAGACTATTCAGAATTCATGAGAAGGATACAACAAAATACAGATTTGTTTAAAGTACAATATCACTAAAAATAAGCATTAAATGTATACTTAAAAAAACACATTATTTTGGTGTGTCATATAGCCATAAGACTTTCCTATTGACTATCCTAGAAAACTAGTGATGGGATCCATCCCACTTAAAAGATCAAACCACCTTTAGACTCTTTTATGAAGTCTCACATGAGTAGTCTAAAAATACTCAACCCTTGATTGAGTTGATTAAGACCAACATATGGAAACTTGAAAATGAGTTCCCATAGGACCNGCCTCAAAAACCTCTTTAAAATTCGTAGAAACTGACTTTACTCATCTAGTAACTGCCACTGGCGCTTAAGCGCAGGACCTCTAGTGCTTAAGCGCGGCCTTCTCTGTTTAATCGGTGCTTAAGCGCCGGATCTAGCGCTTAGGCGCCAAAACTCCTTTGCACATTTTTCACCTTTTTGATCTAAATTTGATCCTTTTTCACTTCTTTAAGCATTTTTCACCTTTTTACTGTATCTATAAGAAAAACACAAAATACTTCCATTAAAGCGCAATATCTCAAAAATAGGTATAAAAATGTATCTAAAAACACTATATATTTTAGGTGTATCATAAACCCAACAAAAATAACTTTCATAAAAATAATTTTATCTTTTAAGAATCTTTAAACTACCAAATCCTATAATAATAACATAAGTATACGCATCACTCAAGTAATAAAGGGCTATAATGGAGCCCTAGATATCAATCTCGAAGGGAAGTTGAAAATGCTTATAGGTAAATTCTTATGACTATAACATAAAACACTATTCAAACTACAAAACTGAAGTACAAAATTTTAATCTAAAATAATTAAGTGTATGCTAAATAAAATGCAGATAAAAGAAACTAGTTTAATTGAACTAATTGCTAAACTTTCAAAAACAAACTTATGAAATCCAAACAAAGTTTTTGTGACAAAGCATTCAAATTTAAGAAAGCATCCTTCTCATTCACAATGAGTATATGGATTTTGATGAAACTAAAATCATTTAAAAATATATAAAAATTGTTTTGTGTCAGATAGGAGCAATCCTACTCTTTACCCTCTTTCAAGTGCATAAAGAACATTGACTAATCTAGAGTTTGGTCTCTAATTTTGTGGTTAGTTTGGGAGGATACTGACTGCCACTCCAGAGCTCTCACTACTCCCTCACCTGAAGGCTAACAATTTTTCATTAGCTTCCAATGAACTGGACCAAATTGAGGATTTAAATCTGTCACCTTAAAATCTCTAATTATGCATCTAACAAATTATATTTTCCTATTTATTTTCATTCAACCCCATGGATGACATCCTCTCCCATGGAATCGAATGTGATTCACACTATAATGTAAAAATCACAACCCTTTTGAATCTTAGGTCTCTCAACACATTTTAACATTTCAATTGGCCAGATCAAAAAGTAAATAAAAATCAAAGTTTGAATCATCACAAATTATTGACATTTAAAATCGTATAAAATAAAATCAATTTTTCATAAAACCAAATCTCATTGTAGGGAGAAGAATAAAGAAGACTATTCAGAATTCATGAGAAGGATACAACAAAATACAGATTTATTTAAAGTACAATATCACTAAAAATAAGCATTAAATGTATACTTAAAAAAACACATTATTTTGGTGTGTCATCTAGCCATAAGACTTTCCTATTGACTATCCTAGAAAACTAGTGATGTGATCCATCCCACTTAAAAGATCAAACCATCTCTAGACTCTTTTGTGAAGTCTCACATGAGTAGTCTAAAAATACTCAACCCTTGATTGAGTTGATTAAGACCAACATATGGAAACTTGGAAATGAGTTCCCATAGGACCACAAGGAATTGAGGGGGGGGCCTTTATGACTTGAACTCTCACTTCACCTTACACATACACCCAAACTCACATACACTACATATCACCAACATTCACTTCACCCCACACACACTCACATCTATGCATGCACATTCATATCCCCTACATATACATTCACATACACCACATTACATATCCCATACAAAATTCACAGATAACTTATACACCACTACAATTCACATCACCACATACTTCCTCCACACATCACTAACTCTATCTTACATACACCCAATATCACACTCCAAGGACATTTACATTACTACATTCACTCCACCATGACCAATCCTAGCCACTAAATCCACCCAAATCCACCCAAGTCCATCAAATTCACCAAATCCCCCAAAAACATTCGCCAAAATTAACCAAAATTCCCAAATTACCTAATTTCTACCCAATTTACCCATAATCTAAAAAATTATCAATTTCCACCAAATTCTCCCAAATCCAAGCTAAAATTAAAAATACCCAATTTTAAATACAAATCCAATTTAAATAAACCATAAATCCAAAATTACATCAACCCCACATCAAATTTCACCCCAAAACCAAAAGACATCAATATTGAACCCACATGCCAAATCAATTTCACTAAGTATAAGTCCTAAATTTTACCATGACAGACTTAAGGCCTTATGAAATTCATCATGAAAAATTTGCAACTCCATTTAAAACCAACTCCTAGCCCAAAATAATCCTTCATGTTGACCTCACTTTTGGTTGAGGTTTAGTTCTTCCTCTTTGATAGCTTAGGGTCTAGCCATAAGATTTTCCTGTTGACTATTCCTAGAAAACTAGAAAAGGAACTCTCACCATTAGAAACTCTAAACTCATCTTTGCTCAACTTGAAGTTTCATATACTGGTCCTAACATCTAGCACTTAGTAGGTGGGGTCAATATGAGGGAGCTCAAGATTAGTCTCCATAGAACTGATTAACCTTAGGGTTAACTTTGGGTGTTGGTTTGGAGCTAGTTCACTCACTTGCACTCACTTGCTCTCGCTGTCACTCACTATCACCTATATTCACTCACAATCCTAAAATCCAAAATTTGATCTTTTGGGAGACTCATGTAGATGGTCCCTAGACCCACTAGCCCTAGGCTAGGGTCTAGCTAAGACCAGCACATAGAGGACCCAAATGGGGATTCCATTGGTCCATAGCTCACATATGGTGGTTGGTTTCTCAATTCTACCAAAAATATGAAATTTTACCTTTTACCTCCAAACCTACCCAAATTACCTAAACACCCCCAAACCCAAATTTGGCCAAACATCCCAATTTCACCTAAAAATACTCAAGTTTGTTCAAAAATCATTTCAAACCATTTCAAAATACCCAAATTACTCAAAACCACTAAAAAATTCTAAATTTCCCGAAGTTCCCCAAAAATTGCCAAAATTACAAAAATACCCTTAGCACCCCCAAACTTTCCCAAAACCTCCAAAATTACTTCAAATGTCTCCAAGACCAATTTTGACCCTCCAATTGAACCCAATTTAACCATTTTGACAAAAACCCCCAAATTGCCTTTAAAGGCCCAATTTCCTCAAATTCACCTCAAATGTCCATCAAATTGGACACAATTTCCTTCAATTTAAGTCTTAAACTCAAATTCACCCTTCATATCCAAATCGAAGCCTAATTGGCTCATGCTTTGAGCTCAATCTTGATCTAAGTCAAACCCCCAATTTTGGCCCCATGACTTCATATCCAAATTGAATCTCATAACTTACTCAATTGGCCCCAATTTGAATCTAAAACTCTTCATAACAATCTTACACATCAAATTAAACTTTCAATTGGCCTTGGTGAAGCCTCAATTTCATTTAATTTCAACCCAAATCCAAAAATCCTCCAATTTGCTCCAAATTGGCTATGTCCCCAAATTCCACCAAATGGAATGCTTTAACCTCAAAATTGACACCCAATTTACATTGAAAATTCTTTGTAACATTCATATAGATCATTTTCAATAATAAATTTAAACCTCACCCTACATTGGACCAATCAAGACCCAACTTTAGCCCAACATGCCCAAATTGACCAAAATCCCAAAATTCTTCAAATTGAGCTTCTAATTGAACTCAAAATCACTTCAATCCTTCACCAAAAATCTTTATAACAATCATCTACTCATTGTTGATCAATCAATTGGGGTCAAAGTCATGTCTAGCCCAACCCAAACCCAAATTTTAGCCATTTGGACCCAAATTGAACCCATGCACCAAAATTGACTTAGCCATGCCTAAGCCACAAAATTGATGACACCACAACCACTAAGTACACTCTATTGACTAGGCTAAACCCACTTGGACCAGCCATGGTGAGCTATGGACCATTGGATCCCTAAATTAAGGGATTTATGCCCATTTATGGGCCTTAACCAAAAATCTCCCATCATCACTTGTCATTGAGGGTTAATTATAATTAACCCTCCCACAAGCTCACCTGACCACCTGGCCACCTCCCCTGGCCCTACCAGCCAACCTAGTGGCCAGAAAACACCAAAATTGAGAGCCCCAAGCCAAAATTCAAACCCAAACTCACTCATATAAGTTGTTCAATTTTAATTAGTTTTAGCACTTCAAAACCTCCACCTAAGTTCCATTTTGCACCCCTCAATTGGCCATGACAGCCACCCTAGGCCATTTTCATTTAAACCTCACCTTCATGGCCAAGAAAGGAGAGCTGAAATTTGCTTAAGGAAACTCTGCCAAATTGCTCACAGAGACTCCCTAAGACCTCCTCAGTTTAAGCCCACCATTTTCCTCCTCTGATCCCCACTGTGGAAGCTCATTTTTTAGCTCAAATTTCTGCTAAAACCCAGATAGAACTCCCCACATCTCCATAGTGAACCAAAATCCAATTAACTGTGCACACACCATCCTCACAGTGAAAGAAGTTGATTCCCCACAAAAGCCCCCTCTGAAATAGCCTCTAACCTAGCTCTAGACCAACACCTGAAGTAGAGCTTGATCGGATTCATACCTAGACCATTCACCAAGGCTTGAGACTTCATCTCAAGGTTTGTTGGGACCAATAAAATCTACAACAACCATCTGATTGAGGCCTCCCGTCTTAAACAAAGGTATTGAACTCCAACCTTAAACTGAGCTTGTTTCGACCCTCCATGCGTAACCGTATAGATGTGTTCATCTTGAGTAGATGAAGTTTAGGAACAAAACCCATGCAATTTGGTTGAGTCTAAGCCAATATCTTAAGGTTTTAATGTGAACGGCTCATAGGTTAAGTCACTTGGGGATGATAACGGAGAGTCGTTCGATCACGCATGTATCCAATGGACGGAGGAGATCAAGCCAAACAGATCAATGGTACATGAAGCGCAGTCCGCGTGGAGGTGTCAAATGACAGAGCGATGTGTGGAGCCTTCAGAGTTGACAAGGATGAGTTGGCGCCGCATGGATAAGTAGAAAAATAGGGATTTTTGAATTTTTTTAAATGCCTAAACTTCAAAAATTCGTATCTTTCTCTAAAAAAACCATAAAAATAAAAGAAAAATATCCTCTTGATCAGTGAATAGAAGAGAATAATGTGGATTAAAAATGAAAATTATTTTTTCACTCCCTAATTTTTAATTAATTAAATACCCTCTGTGGTATTTTAATTCTCCATTACTTAAAACACTTCACCATGGCTTAAAATTTTGAGGGTTTGTTCCTCATGACAGAGGCCATGTGTTCTAAATTTTCCAAGGTCACAGAGCATCTCTATGCTTCTAACCCTAATTTTCAAGCTAAGGTGACCATTTTGGCTTATTTTAATTTTATAAATAAAAATATCACTTGAAAATTTTTGAGAATAATTTTAGTAGGTTTTCTGTGGTTAGAGAAGTCTAGAAAAAATATTGTGATACTTTGAATCATTTTGTGAATTTTTACACTTAGTTAAATGTAAATATCTTTTAATAATTTATGTAAATTAAATACATATAAAAAATTAACAAAATTAACTCCAAATTATTCATAAAAATCATGTTAACCCACTGTAAAAATATCAAAATTATTTGACTTAGTCTAGGCACTAAAATAGATTTCTTAAGGAAACCTTGCTTTTTGTATAAAAATAATTATATTAAATTAAAAATGCTTAGAAAAATTATGAAATTGTTTTTTGTGTTCCTTGTGATTAGGAGCATTTTATAAAAATAAAACTCATTTTTGTGAAAATATTTCATTTTTAAAATATACTTTGAAT
>NEWO01000512.1:339597-353084 GCA_003013225.1 Phalaenopsis aphrodite | reverse complement strand
TGGCAATTCGACCCGAACATGAGCGGACAAACTTTTGATCGTGTTCAGCTCGTTTACTTTTCAAGTTTAAAAAATTATTCGTGTTTGACTGGTTTGATTGCCTAACAAATTCTAGCTGTTCACCAACACCGAGTCAAGTTAACAGCCTTATATATAATATTCTAAAAATTGTGTTGTCTTGTTGCTGCTTATCGGTTCATAGATCTTCACTGATATAAACCCAACCAGGCATTTTCTCAGCGTAGCCCACCGTCTGTTCCTCCGTCTCCCTAACGTATCTCTTTGTTTTCCAAGCATTTTTACTTCGATTCTCTCTCCTTCTATTTAAATGGAAGCTCTGCGTCCGTTCTACACGGCCCAGTTCTCTGTTGCGCTCTCGCTTTCTAGCCCAGCGGTGCGGCGTCGACGTACGGTGCGGGCGGCGGCCGGATTTTCCAGCCAGAGACTCCCATGCTTGCAGCCGATGAAATGTGTTTTAGAGAAGAAGGAGAAGAGGCTACTCCAAGTCAAAGAAACAGATGAACCAGGTAACCTTCCGGAGAGTGAGTGATGCAGAACGGCAAGAAGAAAGGACCCCTCCACCTCAGTGAAACAGTTGATTTGGATGTAGCTCCTAAGAATAACGAGAAATGGATGTTATGAATAAAAGTGATCTTTTTTCCATTAAATATTTTGTGTTGCGATTTAAGATGCTTACTTAATTTGATGTATTATGCTTATATACCTGTCGTAGTATGCTGTTATGATTATATCAATTTATGTTGTAGTTGGGATTTTAGGTTTAATTCTACGTCAAATAATTAAAAAAATATGTCGGAATAGAACTTCTAAATGGTTCTTACTACTTATTAAACTTTAGGGTAGAAAGCTAGTTAGAGCATTGCAGTATTTAACCAAACATAGGTTTTCTTTCAGTTCAACCTTCATAAAGCTGGGTTGGTTGGAATTTGAGTGTCACAACCAGTGGTTTGGTTGGAATTTGAGTGATTTACGCAGTCTGTGGTTTTCATGTTTCTTGGCAGCCATTTATCACCATTGAGTGAGGTTCAAAAGCTGGGTTGAGTCCTATGATGCATCCATGTTGTTGAGTAAGCACTTGTTGGTGATAGTTGATACGGCTGGAAAGCCTTCTTTTATCACGTAGTAACGGATTATGCAGAGAGTTCTCATATATGGGAAGCTTGTTAAAGCACGCGGAGTTTTTGTTTACTTATAGATATGATAGTTGAAGTATGTTTGCAGACTCTCCACAAGCTTTATGTCTTAGGTTGAAAATGGACTTGATCGCTAGTTTATCTCGTTTGGCTTGATCATTGGTGTACTATCCATTTTAAATTGCCACGAGTCATTGTTTGATAAAAGTAAATCTAAAACAGAATACATGGAATGTAATTTTAGTAATAGTAGATCTAGTGGTGCGGTTGTAGTAATGGATGATCAAGTCATTCAAAAGTAGTGAATTTTTAGATATCTTAGGTTTATTGTTTAAAATGATGGTGATATAGTTGGGGATGTTATTAGTAGAATTCATGTTGGATGGTTGAAGTGGAGGAACACATAAGGCCTATTGTGTGATAAAAAGGTATCGCTTAGATTTAAAGGAAAATTTTATAAGATGGTGGTGACACTTGCAATGTATTTTGGTGCAGGATGTTGTTCTATAAAACAGTAGCATAAAACTAAGTTAAGCGTTACCGAGATGAGATTGCTTGGGTGGATGAGTGACTTTTCACTTAAAGAAAAATTACGAAACGAATATACCTGTGAAAATGTTGGGCTCTTGTGGCTGATAAGATTAGAGAGAGTCATCTTAGTTGGTTTGGTCACATTAAGCGTTGATCATCTGATGATCCTGTTAATAAAGTAGATGTTTTAGTTTTAACTTTTGGTAAGAAAGGTAGAGATAGGCCTAAAGAGACTTGGGCATGTTATATAAAAAATGATATTAATCTATTAGAATAAAATGAAATATGACATTCAATAGGACACAATGGAGAAAAATGACTCTTGTAGCCGACCCAATTTTGCGGGATAAAAGCTTGGTTATTATTGTTGTCATTGTTGTACTTGCTATCTTAATCATTTTCTTATCAAATTAAGCACGGTTCCTAAAATTTGGAATAGGTTTTTGCTAAAATCTTAGTGTCTACCATTTTCAATGTTACTTGTGAAAACATGTTGTTTTTATTTTTTTTCCCTAACTAAACCTCCTTTTGGAAACAACATTTCTTGTATTATATCTAAACACTTCAGATTTTACATCATATCGAGTTCATTTGACATTTCTGCGGGTTAGTTAAGTGCTAAAATATTAATTTTTTTTATTGTTTTTTTATATTAAGTTGCTTACTATATACTTTAGTTTTCATATCAAATCAATCTAGATTTGCATGAGATTTGGAACCAGTGTTACTAATATGGTGCTCTGACTCTCCACTGAATTCAATTGTAATCTAAGTTGTTTTTATTCCTTTGCTTTTCTGATTCAAACAAATTCAGGTCTCATGTGGATTATTGTATTTGTCATTTCTTCCCTTTTTAAAGACCACTCTTCTTTTCCTTAATCCACTATCATAGTTTACTATATACCTAGCCTAAAGTAACCCATCCCATCTCAACACCACTTAAAAGCCTATCATATTTCACAAGTCTGACTGTAAACTTTCCTTGTGTTGGCTTGCCCTCAACCCCTACCAGCCTTATTAATTGAATTCAAAAAATCTAATAAAATACCCTCATTTGCATTAAACATTGTTTTTCCCATTAAGCTTTTACTTCTGTGTTTCTCCAACATACCTTTCCTATCTCAAAAAACTAATTAACTCCCTCCCCCATTTCTTAACCCTTGCATTCATCTTTCCCCATCTACCTTTTATCTTTTCTTACCATTTTCAGGTCAAAATTCATGTAATCTCTTCACCAAAAGTGCATGGGATGTGTGGAGGGAGGATGAGGTATTTCAAAATCGTAGTATGGATAGTTGGATTTCATAAAACCCCATGATTTCAATGCATGGTTTCATGGTGAGATTGCCATAGTCATTATAAACTTTTAGCTCGATCATGGTGCGGGAGTGTGGATGAGCTTGTCACTTCAAGGGGAAGCTACCTGAACCGCAGAGGACATCAAAGACGTGTTGTACTTTTTTTGGGTTCATATACGAACCTTGTAAGTAGTACATGCTTTCATAATAAATTCTGTAGTAATACCAGACCAGAGTTACAAATAACTCAGATGTATTTCTTAGGGTTTTAAGAACTACGTTATATTTGCTAGGGTATTAAGAAACCTTATCATATGTGCTATGGTTTTAAGAATTATATTTTCCATCTTACAAAATAGGGTAAACTATTGTCCTTGTTCATAAGTTCGTAAAACTATTTTCTATTTCCACAAGATAATTAAGTACAAGAAATTTTATACAAAATTTCCATTTTTTCCTTGACCTCCCTAACCAACTTGATTGTTTGGATTGCAGTATAGTTGAACTTTTGTATCGACCTCCAATTTTTAATTCTCAATTGCTTGGTATTCTTTTTAAACAACTTATTATAATCAAACAAATTGTGTAGGGAACCCTGAAGTTTACATTCCATGTGCCACTGAAAAGGCAGGTATTGCAACTGAAACATTTGTTACCATAAAACAAGAAGAAGAAGAAGATAACAACAAAGAAAAGAAGCTTCTAACTAATGTGCAGCGCAACATTATTTTTGTTACTTCCGAAGCTGCTCCTTATTCAAAAACAGGCGGCCTTGCGGATGTGTGTGGTTCTTTACCTATTGCTCTTGCTGCTCGTTTTCACCGTGTGATGGTAGTGTCTCCAAGATATCTAAATGGCACCTCAGATGAAAAATATTCTGCTGCTTTTGATACGGGGGTCCGAATAAAGGTTTCTTGCTTTGGAGGACAGCCAGAGGTTGCTTTCTTTCATGAGTACAGGGCTGGTGTTGATTGGGTGATTGCCTTTCCTTATATCTTTCAACAGTCCATTTCATATGTTTTTCTGCTTTAACATTCACCTTTTAGGAAAGAAACAAGCTATAATATATCAACAATTTATCAATAATGATACTGTCAAGTTATGACTTTATGCATGGACAAGGAATGATTTAACTTTTTTATTCCAACTGATTCATTGATCGTTTATGTTGTTAACTTTGCTGAACCCTCAGTGTTTGTTGGAACTCTTATTGTTTCTTCATTCTCATTGAGTTGGGAAATGTCTAATTGATCTTACTATGCCAAGTATTATGGATGTTTACCATTTGCATATTGTGTGTACTTTGCTTTAGTAATATCCTGTTTCTAATAATTTAATTGCTAGTCTGCTTAATTTAAATTCTTGTTTTTTTATCAAAATATTTATGGTTCAGGTTTTTGTTGACCATCCTTCTTATCACAGACCCGGGAACCCATATAGTGATGAAAACGGGTCTTTTGGAGATAATCAGGTATCTCTATTCATCAGGAAAGTTTTTGCTTTGGACTATATAATAGCCCTTTCGGTGTGCTAATGATTTGGTTTCACTGTGCAGTTTAGGTTCACGGTACTATGCCATGCCGCTTGCGAGGCTCCCTTAGTACTACCATTAGGGGGTTATACTTATGGACAGAACTGCCTATTCCTCGTTAATGATTGGCATGCCGGTCTGGTTCCAATGTAGGTGGCAAAACTATTTCTTATATGTTCTGTCTTAAGTTCATGATTGACTGATGCACAAAAACTTTTTTTTCTTTATATCTTTTTCACTCGGAGAATCTAGGCATAATGACTATATATTTTTAGCTTGTAGGGTTTGATCGTTTTATATGTTCTTAACCTGGATTTATTGTGAAGATAAGCAGTAGATTTGTTTTTATTGAACCCAAAACATACGATTTATTGGCCATTGAAATGGTAATACCTTATAGCTTTTCAACCATTTATTCCCCCTAGTTATTTTGGTGCGATGCTTCTGACACTTACGAATGAAGGTCAGGCTTCCACCATCAATGTAGCTTTTCAGTGGTGATGAACTATTCTTCTGGCACTTGACAATTAATACTTCTTGCCTATCATAATCTGAGGTTATAAGGAGTATGATTATGGTATCAGAAATTGATGTCTCTTCATAGAATATTAAAGTTTCCCATCTAACTTTTGTTATATGCAAGTCCGCTTGATTATTTAATGATTTTCAACTACTTTATTTGATAGACTTGTCCAACATTTTTTTATCTTGCTTTTCAGACTTTTGGCGTCGAAGTATCGTCCTCATGGTGTTTATAAATTTGCCCGCAGCATTCTTGTTATACACAACTTAGCACATCAGGTACACTAATAATGTATGTTTTCGCCTATCATTGGTATATGTATTGCCACTTAATGTTTGACCTATTGCATGCTATCCATGCAAGGGGGTGGAGCCAGCAGCTACGTACCCCAACTTGGGGTTGCCACCAGAGTGGTATGGGGCTGTAGAATGGGTGTTTCCCACTTGGGCCAGAACACATGCACTTGACAAGGGCGAGACTGTAAATATTCTAAAGGGCGCTATTGTTACAGCTGATCGGATAGTTACAGTAAGTCAGGTGAGTTTAACATACTACTTTAAGATGCTTTTGTCATTTGGCTCCACTAAAGAATTTTTGGGTCTAAATATTTACGAGTGATTTAGATAATTTTCTTTATGCATATAGAAATTTTGACATCTAATGACAGGGTTATGCATGGGAAATAACAACTAGTGAAGGTGGTTGCGGCCTTGAAGGCTTGTTAAGTAACCGAAAGACCGTCCTGAATGGTGATTTGTCTCTCCTTGTACTTCTTTTTTCATGGAAGGTTAAGGAACTGTTTGGGAATTTTTTTTGTTTCTTGTTTTCTATTTATTATTTTTATTTTCTTATGTTTATGTTTTGATTTGAAACAAAACATGTTTGATTAAGATATGATTATTTTTGTAAATACTTGAAACACCAAAATGTTATTTTTAGTATTTTAAAAAACTTGTTAATTTGTTTTTAGAAACAAAAAAATAGGCATATTTAAGAAGCACACCAAACAAACACGTTTTTAAAAACAAAAGAAAAATCGAAAACATAAAACAAAATTGATCCCAATGGCGCCTTATGGATGAGGATTATGATTTCATTTGACCTTCATTTATTGACCAGGAATCACAAATGGTGTTGATGTTGATGAATGGGATCCTGCTTTTGACAAACACATCCCATTTCACTATTCTGTCGACAATCTCTCTGGAAAGGTACTAGATATGCTAAATTCTGGTTTTGTATATTGCTTCATTTATTGTGAATGTCTAAAAGACAGATAGCGTACTTCTCATCATGATATCCAATCGCAGGCAAAATGCAAGGCTGCATTGCAGAAGGAACTAGGCTTTGCCATTAGGCCAGAATGCCCATTGGTTAATAGGAACTCTTAGTTGATTTTTGTTTCTCCTTGAAAAGCTGTTCTTGTCATCTTTGTTATCAATTGTTGTTGGACTTGTAGATTGGCTTCATTGGGAGATTGGACTACCAGAAGGGCACCGATCTAATCATGATGGCCATCCCAGAGCTCTTGCAACATGACGTCCAATTTGTAAATTGTTTAAAACCCGTTAAATTTTATAGTAGCATTTAACACCTAATTGATTTTCATCCCGCAAGATTCATTTTATGAAGTTAAGAATGCATGATCAAATTCCATTTCCTATGAATTTTTTCTCAATTTAAGGCAGTGTCTCAATATTATCCATAATTTTATGCTATTTTGATAGGATGCCTAAGATCTCTATCAAAACCTTAAGCTGCCAAAATTATGGATTTCTTTTTTTTGCAATCATGACCAGCATCATTGAAACTTTTAATGCTTCTAATCCAAACAAATAGCTTGAAATTATGTTTGACAAGAATTGGTTGAATTTCTTATTTCATCATTTATGTTACATTTATATAATCCTTGGAGTGTTTCTGATAGGAAACTCACAAAATTAATGAATAAAAACTACTCAATTATAATAATATGCGGTTTGATGAGTTGACTGAAAAATTTCTACTAAATAATTACTATACTTCAGCGAATGATGAGTTGGCAATAGGGATTCCGTAAATCAATGTGGTGGCAACAAATGAGGAAGGAAATAGGATGGAAGTCTTGGCGAGCTTGGTTCTCTACTGGTGACATTTATTTAATTTTCTATACTTTACAGCAATTAAATGTATGGATGTCATCCATTCCATACTTTCCTAATAATTGAATGATTGCCCTTGATAAACCTTTGTGATAATGTCAACAAGTTGTTCACCTGTGATTTCCAATGAGTACACATTAGATTACTTGCTAAACATTTTTTTTATAAATTAATTATCAACTTCTTTTACTTTAAAATCATATAAATTCATGGATTTTTAGTGCATTGCATCTAAATTTTGTTTTCATGCTAGATGTTGCTATCATATTTTATTTTTTATTTATCCAAGGCATGAACTTACATTCTAAGAAAGTGCAATATTCTGAAGTTCATCTCTTGTCGATCGTAGAAGCCACATAATCTTTATTTTTGTATGTTTTAAGAGTATTTTCACTCATTTTGAATAGAATTTCCTTTGCTTAATGTTCCTTTTAAATAATATATAATTCTATTGCTGCACTTGGATATAACTATTTAAAGGTTTTTGTAAATCAACTTATCATTTCAACAAACAATACAATATTATGTCAACTATATGATGAGCAGATAATTTTTCCCAACACTTTTCAATATAGTTTTTTTAATTGTCATCTCTTTTGTAGCATATTCATGTTTAATATTAACTTTGTGCGGTTTTGAGTAGGTTTGCTTCCTAAATTATCTCTTTGTTTCAATAGGCCTGTTATGCATTTTTTGATATGAAGATTCTATATCGACCGTGTGCAACATAAGTTCTAAGAAAAGACTAGCTGGCCAACTTCTACTTTAAAATTTTCTTCATTCGGTTATTAGATATCACTGTAATTTTGTGAAAATAAACTAGTTGTATGGAGTTTCTCGCTGAAGTCGTGTTTTCCAAAAAAAATATGATTTTTTTACTTTGTTTATATTTCATATTAAATGTTACTTTGGCGAACATTCCAAACCATGCACTTGGCTTCATCCAATATAGTGGCTTTATTAGCTCATTTATCTTTTATTCTTTATTAAAAATTCTTTTTCACATCAAATTGTTGTATCTATCAGTTCTTATTAGTTGCTAATGATCATAAAGCTCTGACAATGTTGATTGTAGCAGTTGGAACAAAATTTTTTAAGCTATTTTGTGTCATGGATTTGAGTGTAGCTTTTGGCCATTAGTTTAGCATTATATTTTTTATTTATCTATCAAATTTTTATTATAAATTAAAGGTCTATTTACATTAAATTGGAATTTTCTCTTGGTAAATTTGCCTATTCCCATTGTTGAATATCTATTTCTTCCCTTGTAGTATTATTCTACTTCACTTTTTTTAGAACCTCTATTTATCTATATAAATAGTTTGTAGGCTAGTGAGAAAGGATTAGTGAGTATGTGAAAGATTTTTATATGACAAAAATAAAAGTAAGAGATGCTTAGTAAAAGCTCTTGCACGTTTATTTATAAGTATTAGATTATAATGGCTATCTTTACGCCATTATTATCTATTTTTTGATTTTATTCTTTGATTATGTGTTTCCCCTTTTGCTTTATTCAGTTTTTGTTTTTTTTCTGAGTTATTTTATTCTTATTTTATTACTTTCCATTATTATGCTTATTGTAATTGAATTTAAATATCCCTCCTTATGTCAAAGAAATTGAGTTATTTTATTACAAATCTCAACATGGTATCAGAGACTAAACCTAGATCCAACAGCCTCTGGCCTCCTCTACTAGTTTCAACAGTCGCTGCCTCCACTTGATTTCCTTTTCTAGCAGGTTTTCCTGCTGCTATTTTTCCCATGAGAGCAGTAATTTTTCCTTTTCTTGTGAGAAACCTCTAGCGCTGAGAATCCTGTCAGTCGTGAGAACCTCCAGCACCCCTGTCCCATGAGATTCCAATCAACCGTGATAAATTGGTATCCTACTGTAGAATCCTGTTAGTTGTGAGAAAACTTCTGTGAGCCAAGGAGCTTTCCCAGCCGGTTGTCTTCCACGTACAGCAGAATTCCTGTAGCAGTCCAGAGCGTTCTTGTCCACGAGGTTTATCCTTTGCTGCTCTACTTGCAGGTTCTTGCCCTTCCAAAATCTTCCCGCAGGTTCTTATTTGCCAGATACCTCCGCTGTTCTTTAGAAAAAATTCTTGTAGTTGTATCCATTTGTCGTGATTTTACCAAAATTCATCGATGACTCAGAGTCATAATATCTTTTTGCTCAGTCGGAGTTATGACTGATTCTTTCAATAAATCATCATTAAAGGCGTTTTTCACTCCACTGGAGGATCGACTCCAACCTTCGCTCCCTTCCAGACTGGAGGACTGGAGGACCGGAAGACTACGTGAATTTCATGATTACAACTCATAAATTTAACGGCGATAACATCCTGCAATGGTCACTAGTGGTATCTTTGTTCATCAAAAGATGTAGGAAGTTCAATCATCTCACAAATATGATTTGTGAGCCTCCAAAGGCTGACCCACGTATGGACTTAGGAAGCGGACAACTCCATGGTCATGTTTTGCTTGATCAACTCCCTGAAAACTTCAATTTTTCGTTTGTAGATATTCCTCCCTTCAGCTAGTGCTCTCTGAAAGGTTGCTCGTGGTACCTACTTGATATAGGAAATTCCGTCCAACACTATGAGGTATCTAAGAAGATTTGGGAGGCAAAACAGAGGTCAAGGTATGACCCAGTACTATAATGATCTTGTTGCATCATGGATGAAATGTGACTTGTACTACGACTATACTTGGGATTCTCCAGCTGATTTATCTCTCTTCCAGAAAATCGTAGAAAATGATTGTATGTTCCAATTCTTTGCTGGTCTTAACAAATATCGCGACGAAGTTCGGGGCCGTATTATTGGTCGGGACCCTCTTCCTTCCAGTCAAGTTGATTTTACTGAAATTCGTTGGGAAGAAAGCAGAAGACTTGTCATGCTCGACACTGTTACTCTTTCAGTTGAGTCATCCGCCTCGATCTCAAATAACGCCCACCTCTCTTTTATGCCACCTTGGAATTGCCACCCCATAATTGCCACCCCACTTGTGATTATTGTCACAGACCCAATTACACTTGAGAAAAGTGTTGGAAACTTCACGGTAAGCCAGGCCAAATCCTTTGCTCCAAGGGACTCAAGACGATAACCGAACAAAGCACGACTCAACCGACTCCTACTTGGAATACCCTGGAATCGTTTGAATCCCTGAAAAACCAAATGGAGCAATTGATCAAGTTTCTTCGAGCCAATCAACTCTCTGCGGGTATCCCATGTCCAACAAGGTACTTTTCTTATGGCGTTCATAGTTTACTCCTCTAATCTTATGAATTATTGATTCAGGTGCGATAAATCGCATGACTGACTGCTCGTAAGCTTTCTCGACTTACAACCCGTGCTTTGGAAAAAAAAATAACGTCAGAATTGCTGATGTATCATGTAGCCCCATTACTGGTAAATTATCTATTGTATTAACGACTGATCTAACTCTTTAGTCTGTCTTATATGTTTTCCGATTGCAATGTAATTTAATATCAATCATCAAGTTGGTAAGTGACATTGATTGCGTTGCTAATTTATCTTCTGATGGTTGTGTTTTTCAGGAACGTCGTTCGGGGAGGATGATTGGAACTGTTAGGAGGGCAGCTAGACTCTACTACTTTCAAGACGATAACACGGAGAGTGAAGGCACGACAGTAAAAAATTGTAGCCTCTCTCGAGTCATTGAATGTTCTATTATGTTATTACATTGTTGTTGACCTCATTTTTAGTGAGGTCTTAGTTTCCTACTTCCAAAACCCAAAATCTAGCCTTAGGACTTCCTTGTTGACCATCTTAGCAAACTAGTAATGGAGCCCACCTCCCGTAGAACTTCAAACCACTTCTTGACTCATTTTTGTGAAGAGCTCGCATGAGTGGCTCCAAGCACTCAACTTCTAGTTGCAAGGGCTAAGGACCAACATGTAAAGAGCCCGAAAATGAGTTCCTATAGAATCAAACAACCTTAGGTGAGCCTTTTGTGACTCGATTACTCGCGAACGCCGCAATCCATGCACTCACTGCACCACACATGACTTTGACTTGAATCGATTCGCCCGTCGGCGAACTCGTCCGGACGACCCCGAATGATGAAGCGGACCACGCCGACGCGTCCGGAACGTCAACTTTAGCTAGGAAGGACATCCGTATTGTTAGGGTTACGCGCGCACACAAACGACACGAAAGTTGATGCATTTTTTTAAATAGCATGACATGGGTTTGGGCTCGACCTGGGTTCAATTTGACCTCGAAATAGGCTGAACACGAGCTAGGGCCATTTTAAATTTTAAATTTTTAAATTTCAATCAGCCACATAATTTCATCTTAATTAAATCTAATTACGGATTATTACTTAACTAATAAAACTGTCCCTGGATGGAATTCATTCAATTCCCCGCCAATTTCAATCAGCCAACTTCACAACGCATAACGCCTAGGCGAAACTAGTTCACCAACACACCTATTGGGGGTCCGACCTCACACAACGATTAAAAAGTCCTTAATGGCCTCCTAAACCTCCCTGTTCGAAAGTGATTGAACAGACGATCCTAAAGTCCGAAAGAGTTGACCGTGCTTCCCCAAGAAAGAAATGGGTGAAGCATGTCAACGAACGAAGGGTAATCTGGTCCAAGAGGGACATGCATACATTATCGATGTGTGAAGATAATATTTCCTGATTAATATGGAGAGAAAAACTAGTCCCCAGCGGAGTCGCCAAAAGCTATTGACACTAGTTTGGTTGAAGGGGTTGCCCGTAAGAAGCTATCGGTCATCGAAATTGAAATCCCGTCCGCTTCGGAAGGACATTTTTAATTTACATGTAGATTAAAGTTTAGAAAAATATGAAATCAAACTGACCCCATGTTTTTAACAATTTAAATGAAAGAGCACTATACCTCAAACCCTATATCTATCCCGAAGAATAAACACAAGACTTAAGGGTGAGGCTCAATCAGATAAACTAGGAAATATATGACGTCTGTTTGGTTTGCGAAAACCATTTTATTTGCTAACAAGTTCCCCTATTTAATATGAAAAATTAAATAAGGTTTATATTAAGCTAGGTTCGGAAAAACTTCCTATAAGGGCGAACCCCTATAGTTAATTATATCTTCGATGACCGAATTCACATAAGAAAACTTTCGATAAAAATAAAAAAATATTATTTTCAAGGACTTCAAAAGATATGACTTTTCAACAAAATCGGACAAAGATGTGTGAAAGAGGAATGATTCAAACTTAGAACATTTATTGTGGAATCCAAAAGAGGAAGAACTAGGAGTTGTCACAGATCCGAAGAAGAACCTCAGTGATTTCCTAGTCTAACATATGGGTTGGTTTCAGTTTCAATGAGCAATTATTCGAGTGTTTCATCCTACAAATTTTATTTATTTAGGGCTTACATTTATGTTAAACAATAACACAAATAACCTGAAAGATATGAGAGTTTAGGTTATGACGAACGACAACCTCAGAATCCTAAGACGAGTTAGGGTTTATATTGCATAGCAGAGCTATACAAAGACCTAAAGATGAAATGAGGATTTATGTTGCATAAGTAAACAACCTCGAAGTCCTATGACTTTATTGTTTAATTCTAAGGAAGGAGATTGATTTAGCTGGGGAAGACGAGTTTTGTTGTTGAAGATGATCGTGCTGCCATCATGCTAGCTCGAAGCTCCTCGCCGTAGCACATTCAAGTTCGATGTTAGTTTTAAGTGTACATGCAATTGTTGAGTCAACGGTCTGCTGACGGGTACCACCTATAAAACCAACTACTGTTCCCTTATTCTAAGGTATAGTGTGTAAAAGAAACAGTAGCAGGTATAGCAAAGTAAAGCAATGACATCACAATATGTATAGAAGCGATAGAGCATGCAGTACAGGAAAGCAATACAGTGTAATAGTGACGTGTGCTGTAAAGTAAAACACTGTAAATATAAAACAAACCTGTATACCTGGGAAGCCCGCTGCTCTTTTAAGTGTAATTGATGTAGCAGTTATGAGTAGAGCAGTTGAATTTAAGGAAACGAGCTAGCATGCATTATATAGGCAGAAGTGAACAACAAAGGAAACATCGCTTGGAAAATTCAAGGAAAATCGAAAAATAATCCATGACGGAAAACTCGAGAAAATCGACGAACAATAATTTAAATAAAGCTACCAAAACCTCAGGAAAATCTCGGAGAAAAGACCACGAGTGCTCTGTCCAAAAAACCGAAAAGAGGGGACTGCAAGCACTTGGGTCAGGGCTAGGCTCAAATATATATTTGTACTCGAGGGTCGTCGAAGGCTACTCGGTCACCCGGATGTA
>NEWO01000512.1:293970-338463 GCA_003013225.1 Phalaenopsis aphrodite | reverse complement strand
AGCTTCTTATATCAAATAAACATAAAACCTTCCAATAAAGCCACATAAATGCTCATGACCGGGGTCAATAGAGAAGGGAACAACCACCAAGGCTCTCGACCAAGGCCACCAACATAACAAGAGGCTCACGACTAAGGCAGTAAACAGGGCTCAGAAAAGAGCTACTAGGGCTCGCGAGGAAAGCAGCAAACAGGGACAAGAGGCTCACGGCTAAGACAACCCAAGGTACAAGAGAGTGAAAAATATGATTATAATTTTTTTTTTTGGATGACAAATTTGGTTAACCAATAACATCCAAGCCACTCAGACTTAACAAGGAGAGCCAGACCATTCCAGGCAACTTCTCAATAGGCTCACGGGTAGGAATAGGAAAAGCATAGGACAGCCGCCCAACAAGCCTCTCGAATAAGGACAACACAAAGCACAAGCCAGGCCCTCGGGTAAAGGTTTTAAACCAACCAAACTGAACCCCCAACTAAGGCCCAAAACAAACCTCTCAAGGCTAACAAGTAAAGCTCAAATAATTAAGACAAAATCTCAACCAAGACTCAACCTCCAACCCTTCCAAGGTGAAAACTGAGCCCCCATAGAGACCAAACCAAAACTTTATAGGCTAACAAATACAGCTTATGATAGTGAATCCAAACCCGGCCAACTTTAAGCAAACCGAAAACCAGCAGGGGCCAAAACGAGATTCTCAAGGCTAGTAAAGGAGTTTCAAGGCCTCAAAGAAAATCAGGACCCAAGCCTCAATAAAAATTAACATCCCATGCTCCTGAAATGAAAATCGAGCACCAACAAAAACCCAAAACCGAGCCACAGCAAAGATCCAAAACCTGTGCCATCCAAGGGTTAAAGAACACCCATATGCCCTTAAAGCATCAAAATATGGAGCCAAAATATGTTTTAAACTATAACAGTCATCAAAATATGGAGCCAAAATATGTTTTAAACTATAACAGTAGCATGAAAAATACTTTAGGCCACCAATATAATCGTTCTAAGCGTGAATCAATTTCCCTCAAACATCTAAGCATGAAAGATGTCCCCCCCCCTTTGAGGAGCCAAACTAAACTATCAAAACAAGATATAAGAGATTTCCAAATTAAATAAATTTTCTCATAGCATGTATTTCGAGCAAGGAAAAGCTACAGAGAATCAAAACCGAGCCCCACATATATATGAAAAGCAAAACAAGTTTTCCAATGCTTCATGCTAAGCAAGAGTGAGTAAAAAGCCTCATAGTGTATTTCAACATGTATTCCAGAGGAGCATGTGCCATCTCATAGCCCATATTTATCACATTTCTAATTGCTTCAAATAAAAAGAAAAGAGAGAAACTAATAACATGCCACATTCTCACTATCCTAAGCAAATAACCATGTCCAGCCCCTAAAACATATCTGTCATTCTATTTTCACATGCTCAAGTAATAAACACCTCCAAATATAGGCACAATAATAAACTAGCATGCTGTACCATACAACAAAGCCATTCTCAGTGGTTCAGCAGAGAGAAAAACCGAAAGGAAGCCAGGCGCAGGAGAGAGGAAGAAGTACTTTTTCAATGCAGAACCAAAGTAAAAGTTTCAGAAAAATATTTCGCAGCCTAAACTCCTCTCCAACAGTAAGAGGAAACCAACCCAAGTACCAGGAACCAAAGAAAATGGTGAGAAATAAATTTGGCAGAGTTTTCCCTCCCTCAGAAACTTTTTTTCTCGCTTCCTAAAATGCAATAAGTAAAGCTTAATATAGACGTGAGACAGGGAAGGAGCGATCGAAAGCTCGTGAATGGCTCGAGGAAACGAGCGGAGCAGGCACCCCATGTGGGCGGCTCGAGGGAGGCATAGGATGAGATCCTCGCAGAGGATAAGATTCGATAAGGAATGGGGAGCTTGCGCTAGGCTCGGGCGTGCGAGCGGGAAGAGTAGAGGAGCGCGGGAGTTCAAAGGGACGAGCGAGAGACGAGCCTAGCGAGCGAGAGAATTAGGGCTAAGGCTCGCGGGTCTCAGAGGGATTAGGGAGAGGGATATATTAGATATAAAACAGCAAAAATAATAATAATAACAATAATATTGTTATTATTATTATAATACTCATTTTATTCATTTCTTCCCAGGCACGTCGTTGCAGTGAAAAGAACGTCTCCCCCAGGCAAAATCGACGTTCCGGACGCGTCAGAGCAGTCTGTTTCGTCATCCGAAGTCGATTGGGCAACCTCGTCGACGAGCGGGTCAAAAACGCGTCGCGATCCGATTCCCGTCAAAATCTTAGTTCGAGCTCAATTAATCAGAACGGGGCAGGTGGTTGTCACGAAGTGTTTGGAAAAGGTTCGAAATAATTTTGATTTGATTTGGGGGTTATGAATGAGGTGAACGTGAGCAATAGTGAGTGCAACTGAGTGAACAGCTCCAGACCAATATCCGGGGTCAACCCTAAGGTCAAGCAGTCCTATGGGAACTCATCTCGAGCTACTCTATATTGATCCCATCTACTAAGTGCTAGAGGTTAGGATCAATATAGGGAATTCCAAGTTGAGCAAAAGGAGTTTAGAATTTCTAAAGGTGAGGGTTCCTCTTGTAGTTTTCTAGGAATAGTCAACTGGAAAGTCCTATGGCTAGATCCTAGGCTATCAAAGAGGAGACACTAGACCTCAAGCAAAAGTGAGGTCAACACATACATACATACATTCATTTTTTTGGGGAATTATATTATTTTATTGATACCAAAAAGTAGGACAAAGGTAGGCTGCAAATCCCCCTCTAGACCCAAAATACAATTCACGCATAGGAAAACCTATGGGGGACCCTTCACCTCAAAAGGATAAAGTTAATACATTGAAATACCAAGACTTCAAAATGCAAGAGAAGCAAAACTTGTATCCTTTGAGGTTCGTTGATGTTGCACATAGGGAGTAGTTTAATGACCTGCAAAAGAGACTTCAAAATAACCTGATAAAATGGATTAGATATACCCAAGAAAGTAGATAGTAACAACAAATTTTTGGTATACAACATAATAAAAATTGAAGTTACCACTTATAGGCGCGAAGAAAAGAAAGAATAATAAGTAGTATAACTTAAGAGAGAGGCCAAACTGATAAAGATTATTAATAAAAAAGAAGAGTTGCCGACAATAGGAATAATAGATTAATGCATGAAAAGAGTAATCATAAGTAATTACCAAACGACTTAGGGCTTGTTTGGGGCAACTTTTTTAGGAAGGCGCAGTTTGAAAACGTAGATGCACCTGTTTGGAAAGTGCGGCGGGGTGGCTTATCCTAATAAGCTATGTTAAACGAGGGCCACGAGTTCAACCTCCGACCTGTGGTTTTTTCGAGATTTTTACCCTTCTGCCCTTAGCGTGTTTCAAGCGTGGCTCCCTCGCATTTCGTTGGTCCTATGTTCCTCTCTCGATTGCTCGCCTCTCCATCGCGTTTCTTTTGTCCTAGGATCCTCTCTCGCGCTTCCTTTGGTTACTGTGCTCTGTATGTATTTCCTGTGCTCATTTTCGATGGAATGATTATCTCGTTGTGATTTGTTGTCTTATCATTTGCGGTTTTGGGTTATAATATTGTGGATTTTGAGATGTGTGATTTTCTCATTTACCTACTTTGATTTTGTGATTTAGGATGGTGTATTTTGCGATGGTGTTTTTTCCATTGTGTTTGTGATACAATAAGATGAAAGATTATGGAATGGATTTGTCTTGCCATATTAGATGGAATGACTTTCTCTTACCCTTATGTTTTTACCATTGTGTTTGTTTATTCTTCACCTCTACAGATTTTTTTAGTGAAAATTTGAAAAATGGATGAAAGAGGGTGCTTGATTTGTTGATAACAATGATTCAGTTGCCAAGTATGTATGGCTGCTTTTTTACACTTACATGCATTGATTTTTTGAGTGGGAATTTGAAAAATGGATGAAAGAGGGTTCTTGATTTGTGATAACAATGTTTCGGGTTCTCTATATGTATCTGCCTAAATTCCAAAATATTGATAGCTTTAATGTTTGAGTGAAAATTTGAAAATGGATGAAAGAGGTTGCTTGATTTGTATATAGCAATGTTTCGGGTGCCGTGTATGTAATTAACTCAAATGAAAAATATGGGATGGTGTTTAATTACTACCTTTGATGTTGAGTGACAATTTGAAAAATTGAGGAAAGAGGGTGCTTGATTTGTAGATAGCATTGTTGCAGGTGCCCTGTATGTAATTGTATCATATAAAAAGTATGGGGTGGGCTTACCATTGATGTTTGAGTGAGAATTTGAAAAATAAATGGAAGAAAGTGTTTGATTTGTAGATGACAATGTTTTGAGTAACTTACATACAGGGCACCCAAAACCGATGTGCTTATGCTTGCCACAGTCAAACCATTGTGAATTTGATAAAAAGGAGGATGGTTTGGTGTTGTGGTGTGGTGTGGTAATGTGGGGGTGGTGGTGTCGGTGTTGATATGGTGTGGTGATATTGGTGTTGGTAATGTGGTGCTAGTTGTGTTGATAGTGGTGGTTGTGAAGAGTCGTAGTGGTGTTGATGTTGGTAGTAGTATTGGTGTGGTGCTGATGTTGGTAGTGGTGGTTTGGAAGTGGTGTTGGTGCCATGGTTGTTTTGTGTAGTGTTGATGTTGATGGTGGTGTTGGTAATTATTATTTTTTTAATTGACAATGTTATTTTTTTGAGTTGTTGTATCTCAAATGGCATTTTATGTTTTTTATGATAAATATTTATGTTGATTAATTTTTTTATGCTAGTAACACAATGGTTAAGACGAAACAAATTTGTTCGTCTGCTATGTGAGATAAACAAGACAAACTAATATTTTGCGACCTCTGTCTTAAGACGGTGAAATTGGGAAATAGACCAACGACCTATTTTAACAAGTTGAGCTGACAATATTATAAAAAAAGACAGAAGAACACAGGAAGGGAATACGATAGGATGTAAGTGAAAATCAAATAAGATCAATTAAGAATGGACTGAAAATTTTGGAAAGAGTTGAAATGATAATCCACTGGCTTGGGATGGGATCTGATAAAGAGAGCAATCGATGCTTTGAGAGAATAGTGGGCCGAGACATTGAAGGTGAGAATTGATGAAACATTCAGTACTTTTATAAATTTTTATTCTTTCAGATACATCAACGTATCCATCTCCCATTACTTTGTAGGTGGTGTCAAATGCAAAAAAATCAAATTTGGTGTCATTGACCTTAGTGTCATTGACCTTGAGCTGGAAGACAAATTGAATCATACGTTTGGTGGAGTAGTGAGAACGGGATAACATGGATGAGCTTCTAGTAAATGAGGGTTTGCTGACATAATTGAGAACTTAAATGCCGAACAAATAGATGGCTTCAATGAAAGCCCTAGTCCGAACCTCAATGAAGTTGAATCCACAATCGATCAAATCATCTGAGTGTTAATAAAAGAAAAAAAACACTGTTTTGATTATAAGCCAAATTTCACAGTTAGTTGTTTCATGCACCAATGGCCCTGACACATTATAAGCAACATTCATTCAGCCAGTTATGCCAATTCTGGAGGTAACTTCAGAAACTTATGAGAATATGCCGTTGTATTTATTCTCCATGAAGTTGCTTGAAAACCCGACCCGTAGAGAGTTTTTTATGATGATGTTCCCTGTTTGTAGGGTCAATTATTTATGTTTTTTTCATGACAGCGGGGATGCATAAATTTTATTTTTTATAGTTGGGCAAGTTATATTTGTTTTTCATTTGGACACTGTTCTCGTTGCTTTGGATATACTGGATCCTACAATTTTTTATTTGCTTTTCAGAGTTTATTTATGGTTGTTCTTTGTTTAAATAATGTGTTCCTAATAGCTAATTCAATGATTCTTATATGTGTTTGATGCATAGACAGTAAATAACACAGTCAGAGAAAGACAAAAAAAGAGTTGTAGCTACGTTGTGTTTTCTATATGAGTACTATAACTCGTACATTGCCCGCTCTCATTGCTTGACATCTTCATACATTGATGGTAAGTGGGTTGGAGAGTTGCCTGTAGGGCACCCAATAAGATTCAACAAAATTTTTTGTATGACACAACCCGCATTCATCTATCTCTTGTAAGAACTACACATGAATCTTGGACTTCATGGCTTCTCTAGGAAAATTTTTAGAGAGGTGTTAGTAATAACCGCCTATATTTTATCACAGAATGATTCTATGAGAAAAGTCAGAGCAATTTCAACACTCATTAGAAACAATAAGTAAATATTTTTCAATTGGACAGAATGTTCTAGTCAGTTTCTCATTAGAAATTATTAAACCTGATGAACCAACATTTAAAAGGACTCCCTAGAGATTTCATAGGATCATGTAATTCTATTTATTCTTTTTTCCATAATTTAGATGAGCACAGTAATTTTGATTACCTATTAACTTTCTTAGAATTGTACTGGAGCTTCGAATAATGAAAAGGTAACATTCATCGAGCGATGCAGATCAAGAACAAAAAATGTCGTTGTTGTATTTGCTTTAATATGTGTTTCATTTTTGTTATGACTGATTGAGAAGATAGTGCACACGAAAGCCGTATCTTCAAAATTGTCACAATAATTCAGAAATACAACTTTTCTCATCCACCACCAAGTTTGCTTGAGTCTCAACTAATGAGATAGTGTTTTTTACTTCGATACTAATTTTTTTTTTGTCAGATAAATATTATTTTATTGATGTTGGATACCCCTTACAAAGAGGGTTTCTAAAGCCATTTTCGGTATTAAATATCATATTCTTTATTTTGAAAGAGCTAACAATGTCGCTCAGGGTAGGAGAAAAATGTTTAACAAGAGACACTTGTCCTTAGGCAGTGCCATTGAAAGGACATTTGGATTTTGGAAGAAAAAATGAGTTATAATGCAGGGTATGCTGACATATTCGTTTCCTAAACAAGTGCAGATTGTGGTCCCCACAATGACTCTCCACAACTATGTTTAGCGATATCATTCGTGCAAAGAAATTGACATCAATAGGGCTAATGAAGATCATTCACATGTCCCTATTGAAGCATATGAATATCGCCTAGGATAATCTTTATCACAGATTGAAAGTGAATTACCTAAGACTTACACCCAGGATTGGGAAGGCGTAGGGGAGATGATAAAGTTGAGAGAACAAATTACTGATGCCATCATTGATGGCTGAATTGAGCGATTGTATTTTTTTGGCTCATACTTTATTTGCAATGTGTTATGAAAACGTTTATTATTTATTATATCAATGTTTTATGCAATGATCTATATTTTGAATCTCAATTTTTTCTCTAGTTCTGCATGTATTCTTTCCCACTTGGACATGATGAGCCAACCGTAGATATAATGTATAATCTAAATTTTTATTGCATGTTTAATTTTTTGATTTTGAGGTCTCTGATGAGATATTCGATCTTAAGGGTTCTTGTGGATGACCTATATGTTGCTATTGGTTCTTGGCACACGTGAAATCCCAATTAAGGCAACCAAGTTCCTCTCATTTTTTTAGTGATATGACTCTTGAGGTTCTTTTGGATGATTTTTTTGGTCATATAATACGAGCTCGGTATTACGTGTTTTAAAGGCAATCAGGAACCATTTTTTTATAAGGCCTACAATCTTCTTGTAGTGACAAATTCGTTGGTTTATGCTATGTTCTCTGAGACCTCACAGTCTCTTAAAACTAAAAGTTTGTGCTTTATTATTTTAACCCATTCGAAAATATGAGCTCAAGGACTTCCGATATCTCCAAAACATTTTACTTCTACCGTGGACTACAATGTTTCCTGCTCACTTCACGACAGTCACGTAACTATGGGAGATAATTTTAAGGGTATTCGAGGAAAAGAACAGAAAGATGTGGCTTTCTTATGTGGGAGGATGGGTTGGAGGATTCCACCGTCGATAGTTATTAGACGTGGAGAGTTTCATAAGAGGAAGGAGTATCTCGTGACTTTAACTAAGTGCATTTTACAAACAATATTATCATATTATTTATTGTTATTTTAGTAGGTTTTTTTTTTAAATTGATTGTCGTGTTACTCACTATTTTGTGAGGTGTCTGTTTTTATTTCTTGTAATTTTTGAATTTGATATTTCTTTTCAAGTATGAAATGCGATTGCAGGATTGGTTCTATTATAAACATCACTATACTATAGGGACAGAAAAATCATTTGTTCGGAAATAGCTGCGGCTAAACTGCAAAAAACAAATAGACAACCAGCTTCAGTGCAACAGCAGCTTTGCATAGCTACTGCGCAATAGCTTTTCAATAAGCTGCAGCTGCCCCAAATAGACCCTTAATTTAGTATAACACCTTGCATCAGTGATTTGAATTGAAGCTCTGCTCATTCCCAAAAGAAATATGGATTTCTATATAAATCGTAGAACACATCAGTCTAAGCACAAAGGACATAGATGTGAATGAATCCGCAAATTCTCAAGGAAATCCAACAAGCAGACAATGGAATTTCAGGTTAAGTAAAATTGAAACTTTGCTCTACTGCCAACAGCCAACACATCCATGTAAATTTATTTAGTGAAAATATCAGACCTCTTAGCCAATTTGGTCGGATTTATGTTCAAAGGACGTAGGAAGGTCACAATAAAATGACCTGATTAGCATAGTGTTAAGCGAGAAAATGTTATTATATAAGCAAAAAAGAAAAAAAATATCCTGCTGAAAAGACAACATCTTACCACATGCAGTGATAACGATAAAAAAAAAGAGATAAAGATCCCTGGAAAGATCCAACAGAAGACAAAATTTCTGCCAAACTTGAACCCAAAGCTAAAAAAATAATACAACAATATCTAAATTAAAGCTTCCTGATATTTATGAAAGAAGAACACAAAGGAAGATAACCATACAGTATGTATGAATAACCCTTAAAGAGTAATTAAAGTAGTAAACAAGCTGTTTCATAAAATATAAAAACCTAAGTGAATCTATAACAAAGGAAATATAAATTAAACTAAATACAGAAATCTAGTGATAAGAGAGATATTGAGGCTCAATTAGGTAATAAAACCTGCAAACTACTCGCTCACAAAATCTGAAAAGATCAATGTCGTGATAAGCACCATCAACTTAAAGGAACGGGCGAACACCAAACTCTCGAATTTTAAGGATAGGTTCATATAAATAACAAGATATTCAACCATCCTAAGGGACCTATCTTTAAATTTATCCCAACGAAATTGAAAAGCTGCCAACAAATTCAGCTAAGACGACAGCATGAATAACCAAACAGTAAGAATTGCTCTGCTTGCAATTTTCAAACTTCCCAAATAACCTAGTCGCTGATCTGCGTACAAAATCCATGCAGAATCTTCACAGTCTGAGAACGTGAAAACATCAAAGCCTTCCTAATGTACACTTTTAGACCATATACTAAACCGCAAAATAAAGAAACAAAACCATAAAGAAGTTATGAAACCTTCTTTAGTAAGGAAAACAATTTTAGCTAAATTAGTAAGTCCTTTTTGTTGCAAGGGGCAGTTAGTAGAGGTAAATTCTGTTATAGAATGAGATTTAAATCCAAATTTAGCTAGCTAATCAACGCAAGCATTACCCTCATTATATGCATGAGAGATTTTATAGTTAAACATGGTAAGGAGATCCATAATCGCCCTCAGCAAATAGAAGAGCTTTGTACCACAAGTGGATTTGGTACCATATTCAGAAATGAGATGTATGGCAAGGGAAGCATCCCTCTCTATCCATAAATTCCTGATTTGCAAAATATTGGCTAAAGAAAGGTCATATTTAAGAGCATATAATTCAGCATGAATAGAAGAACAAGGGGAAAGAGAACAGTGTAAGCTATAATCATATTTCCTAAATTATTTCTAAGCAAGCCTCCTTAGCCACCACAATCATTGGAAGCAGAACAATTAATATTATTCTTTGTTCAATTAATGTTAGTTTTTAACCAAGTAACACATATAATAGGTTTGTACAGGTTATCCGGGAAATGTATTTCAAAATAAGTACTAATAGAGTTAAAATATTTAAAGCTTCTCCTATCAATCAATTGAGCTTTAACAAGCGCAATTCTTTTTTTAATACGTCAAATGATATGATAAGAATTCATTTTGATATCTTTATGTTTGGCTTTGTTTCCTTCCATCTAAATAAACCAAAGGATTGATGAGATAAGTATGGTTTTAACCTGGCACAGAAGATAACCAGTCAGCAGTCAACTGGTTAATGAAATGATTATGATGAAATATCAATTTCTCACATATCTCATCCATCCAAATCCAGAGTTTAGAGGCAATAGCTCCATTAACAAAAAGATGACTATGACTTTCAATATGATAGCAGCAGAAGCATTGAGAAGGTAAAGAGAGAACTTTTTCCCATAGATTACATACATAAATACATACAGACATGCATATGTATATAAAGTAACATAGTAGCAAGTTTTCTAACTTCTTGCATCAGGCTCCTTTCTTGCTTTCTATATTCTCTTCCTTATGGTTGTTTTCTGAATTAGGTTATGCTTGGCTCTGGAGACCGTCGAACTGAAAACTGGATGAGATCAACAGAGTCCAGCTTTAAAGAAAAGTTTCGAGGATGGGTTGGATTTAATGTTCCAGTTTCTCACCGAATAACTGCTGGGTAGGAAATGCCTTTTCATTCAAAACTAAATACATACATATCATTATAAGATGAAGGTGAACTGATATAACATCTTTAACTATCAGGTGTGATATGTTGCTGATGCCTTCAAGATTTGAACCTTGCGGACTGAATCAGTTATATGCTATGCGATATGGAACTGTGCCAATCGTGCACAAGACGGGTGGCCTTAGGGTAAGAATATTAAAAATGCTGTCTATAACAGAGCTCACTTTTCCTATATTATATCTGTATGTGTGTGTACAGGATACAGTAGAAAATTTTGATCCATATGCTGATGAAGGAAATGGTCGGGGCACAGGGTATGTGAAATTCTCCATTAGTTGATGTTTGCTCTATGGATATGTCTAATAAAAATATCCCATATTAAATTGTTACTAGTATCGGGAATAAAAACTAAAGAAATTTAGCATAGTCATGTTTTAGTTGCATCTTCATTTATTCTTTTTACTCATTAATTAACCTTTATATCAAATATTCATCTTGATGGAGATAGGTTATTTACGAACTAACATTTTTAGTCATATCTAAATTAGTTTTTCTTTTTTGAACTCTGTAGATATAATTAAAAATAAGATTTCAAGCAATATCCAAGCTAGTTTGGAAAAAACCAAGTTATATATATTTGATGAATTATAAATGCGTCACAGGTAATGGCGTGGCATTGTAAGTCTTTTTAATTGCGGATTTGGTCCGGGTTAATGTAGCATTACCATGTTGAAATTGCATCTTGCTTCCTTTTGCTTACTTGGTTTTTTGGATATTGTTACAGGTGGGCGTTTACACCACTAACAACCGAAAGCATGCTAAATGTAAGTCCAAACATTCATGCCTTAATAGTCACTGTTTTCCGAGCTGCTAATGTCTGCTGTGGAAATGATCAGCGTAGATGTTAGAGGATTCTATTTAGCCATCATTTATAAGCTATAGTTGATTGGGGTTTTGAAAAGAACTACAATTAGCTTGCCAGTTCCACATAAAAAAATCATAAAATTAGGAAATATGAGAACAAGGTGATGTGCGCGCTAAACGGGAAGAGAGAGAGAGAGATGCTTCAAAATAAAATATTTCATTGGAAGTGAAGCCTTTTGACAAATGAATGATAGAAAATGGTTAATCCGAAAAAAAAAGAAACATTTGATATTAGAAATGAATTGATGTTGAGGCTACTCAATAATTGCCTTTATCTTTTGTGGGCCATAAGCCACAAAATCAAGAAAATCAACTTGTATCTTAGAAAAAATTAAACTTCTTTTGATTAAAGTGTACCTTTTTTTTTGATCAAAGTGTCTCTTACGAAGAAGGCATGATTGAGTTCTTTTGCTTTAGAAATATTATAAATGAGTTGTTTTTGTCTAAAGGCTTTCGTTTTAGTAGATCTAAAACTAAATATATGGAATGTAATTAAAAGATGATCAAATTATTAAAAGGTTTGAATATTTTAGATATCTTTGGTCTATTGTTCAAAGTGAAGGTGATATTCTTGGGGATGTTGTTAGTATAATTCATGTTGGTTGGTTGAAATGGAGGAATGCATCAGGCCTATTGTGTAATAGAAATTACTGCTTAGACTTAAAGAAAAATTTTATAAGATGGTGGTGAGACATGCAATGCTTTATGGCGGAGAATGTTGGCCTTTAAAAGAAAAACATAAAACAAAGTTAAGTATTGCTGAGATGAGAATGCATAGGTGGATGAGTGGCTTGGCACTTATAAACAAAATGCGAAATGCATATATACGTGATAGGGTCCATTGGCTGAAATGATTAGAGAGAGTCGTCTTAGATGGTTTGGTTACATTAAACATTGACAATCTGATGATCCGGTTAGGAGATTAGATATTCTAGATTCGACTTATGTTAAAAATGATAGTGGCAAACCTAAAAAATTCTTGGGCATATTGTATAAAAAATGATCTTAATCTATTAGAATTAAATGAGAATATGACACTCAATGGGACACAATAGAGAAAACTGATTCATGTAGCGGATCCCACGTAATGAGATCAAGGCTTGTTGTTGTTGAGTGTTTTCAAAATATTTGACTAAAATCTTATTATTAATCGGTTTAAGAATTTAATTCATTTTCCTCTTTAAAGTATTCTGCTTATTGAAATACCAAAAGGCATCATTATTCACTTATAGTCCAATAGGTGTCTTTAAAGTTACCATCCATTCATCTCTATGGTAAAATTGAGTAGAGTGTTAACCTCTTCTAGGATCAAACTGTAAAATTAACTGGAATCTTGAAATTAAATCTGAGCATATCTTTTGATTGCGGAGTCAAGAGCATACGTATAAAAATAATTTTATTGATAGGATACTTTTGTTTTGAGTCATTTTTTGTTGAGAATCAATAAATTAGCTATAGTTTTAGGTCTCAGACATTTATATGTAAATCTTTTCTTTTTGGTAATTGTGAACTTATCATTTTAATTCAATATGTTTTTTGTTGTCAGCCTATGGATTAAGTAGGTTTGGTAATTAGAATTCAAAACCAGAATAATTGTATGTTGACGAATTGGGTAAATCATAAGGTTCCTCCATTGTTGTACCTCTAAAATTTACAAAGTGTTTACTAGCTTTGATAGGTATTAAATATTCATTAGTTTCTGTAATGGCTTCTCAGATGACCAAGAACTAATTACCTTATGTTCTAGTTATTTTTTTATTTTTTTATTTTTTATTTTTTTATTTATGAATTTGTTTTATCATAGGATTTATTTCTTATCTTTTCCCTTATCTTGAGATTTCATATTTTAAGAATAGGCTTTTGCATTTGGCTTCGAAGTAATGGTAGCGCCCTTATGCTTAAATAGACAAGTATTTCCTTGTCTATTATGGACCAATTTTGATTATATGATCAAGATCTACCAAGAAGGATATTTGGAATGTGCATTGATAAAATGATACACCGTATCTAATACTTATAACTTTCTACTTCTATGTGTACTAAGCATGTTTTTGTTATTGGTAATGAAATCTTATTTACTTTACCTACGTTGAAAGGTTTAGGGCATGGTTTAGAGCTGAGTTTGATCTCTAACAGTGCAATTTTGGAGACAGCGTCTATTGTCTTAGTGTCATCAATTACAACCTTAGATATCCAATATGTTTTGGTTGCTTGGAATTACATCATATATCTCATTAAAACATTTTCCTCATTATCCTTTTCTTCCTCTTCAATGATAGGTTTTTTTGCATTTCACTTGTTTAATGTATTCATCATCTAAATTGGAAAAAATCCTATATTAATCATAAGTGTCTTCCTAGTACCTCATAATAGATAACCCTTTAGTAACATTTGATGATGCTATTGTTTTTGTTGGGTGTAATTAGGTCTTTTAAAAGAATTAATAACTCTAGTCAATTTAAAATTTGTGGGCTTGACAATTGGTTGATTAGACATTTCAATTAAACTATAAGTGACCATGTTTGTTGTTCCAACATTCTGAGACTCTATGATGTACATTATTGAAAGATTCAAGAGTTATAAATTATATTTTTTATTTTTTATTTAAGTTCAGTCCTTTGTTCATTAATGAGCTTGGACTTGAATATTCAAGATTATTTAAGAAGGCTGATGCACGAAATTGTTCTGAAACAAACAATCAATCAATCACTCAAGTATATGTGTCGATCAAGTAATATAAAAAATTAGTCCGCATATCAATCTTACGAGAAAACTTGTCAAACTAACATACAAAGTTCTAGTTTACAACACTACTAAGTTTAGTTTGAAATGTTCGGATTTGTAGAAGGTTGAATGTTCTAAAATCCTAATGTAAGAATTAGAAAACCAAACTAAATTTCATGGACATACACTTGTGATACCGGTCGATTGAATCCTGAATATTTTTCCCATGAGTTCCCATATTGATGTTGACCAATAGAGATAAGTCCTCTTTAACCTATGTCTAGGTCATAAGAAGCGTTAACAATTTTATTATAGTTAATAGGGCTTAATCATGCAAGGTTTCTTAGGATTCATCTAGTCCCCTATCTAGGTTGCTCCCTCCTACTGCAGTATGTCTAATTCACTAGGTGAATGTGCATTAACCTACTTGTTTTTGTAGTCAATGGTTAGAAGTTTTAGATCACAAGAGATTTTAACTTTCTAATTGACTATATTAGAAGTAAATGACGAACAGAAGGGTATCACATAAACATATCAAAATCCAAGCATAAAAAACATTTAGGGAAAAACTGTGTGATAAAACAACAAAGAAATCATACGCCTTACATTATGAAAAAGATTTAGCTACTATGCATGAGGAAAGAAAACACAAAAACTTTCCATGAAATCATTAAAGAAAATATTGTAAGAGGGTATAAAAACTCAAATCTGAGCCAATCTCTCCTTATAATACAATTCATTCCCCTCCGTACAATGCAAGCTCTCCGTCGATCTCCTTCATCTAAGTGCACACAAATCTCTATCTCACAACTCTCCAAGAACTCTCACAGAAAACAACCCTAGAAATCTTCTCCAAAGGAAAACCAAGGAAAAAATCCTAGGGCAAACCATGACCCTCCTAAAAGCTAAGAAAATCAGACTTCCAATAGACAAGTGTATCCTTAAGTTGTCTCTTTCATCCCGTTCACCTCCAAATATTTTGCTAAAGTTGCTCTTGGGTGGACCTCAACATAATTATGTTGACCTCAACGTAGGTACGTCACTAGGTAGCGTAGTTATGCCGAAGTTTGACATAATTATTCCGCCTTTTTGGTTTTGTTCGAGCGTTCCTTTGCTCCCTTAGCTAGTGAAACCAGAGGGCGAACCTACGCCTCCCCTCTTATTTGTCCAACTAACGCTGCCCTATTATTTTTTCCAATTTCCTATTTTGGCATCCCAACACGTGCTTAATAGCTGTAACCTAGAAAACATTGGACAAACTTTTCGCACGCATAAAATCATTATAATAAGGAAATAAAAAAATGTGAATTAAAACGAAGAATTTTGCAACTTTGAATCACATCAATTCTCCCAAATTTATCTATTAATTGCCCCTCAAGTAATCTCATATATAAACATGGGCTTATTTAAATTATTTTTGTAGCTCTTATGTGGGATTTTCTGATTATTTAACAAAACTATATAATTCATAATAAAAGATGTGCAAGTATTATCTCATGGTTGAATTTTTATTAATTTTAATAACTTAGCATTTCTTTAGTTCACTTTTTTCTTAGCCTAATCAAATCTCAAAACAATTAATCCATTGTGATTAAAATTGTTTCATTACTAATAAATATTTTTATGTCAATTAATTATCAATCAAACACTCCAAAATCACTCAATATTTTTGTAAATATAATATTAAAGAATTCCATTAATAAAATTTTTAAGTTTTATTAATTAGTAAATGCATTGGACATCAATTTTTTATGTTTATGTTTAAACTCAAGTTTTTTCTAAAGGAAGACTAACAATTCATTTAAATTTTCTTTTCTTTTCTTTTGAATCAGATCTTAATACAATTTTTTCTTTTTCTTATTCTCATTCTTCTTTTAATTTCATTCAAAAATTATTTATTTCTTCTTATAATTACTATATCTTGTTAAGTATATATATATTTAAAGATTTTTAATGTATGTTCTACCTAAATTGATAATTCTCAATTACTTCTTAAAATGAATTTCAGATATCATTTCAAAAATTAAGATTCAAGTTAGATTATTTTAGCTGACGCGTAAAAGTTTTAATTATCTCTGTTTAATTACTTATATTTTCAATTACACCTTTTTACTTATTCTTGGATTTTTTTAGTTTTCAGTTAGAAGTAATTAAAGTGAATGACTAAATTATTAGGACTTTAATTTTAACCCCCCCATTTTAATGACATTTACAGTTCTTAAGAAATTATTATATATACTTATAAAATCATCAGGAATCCTATCACGAGCCACTACTCTAAGGCCAAGTCTATAGCTTAGGTATGTAACTTATTTCGAGGCAAGTACACATGTATCACTCCCTCTCCCAAACTTATTTATTATCTTGTTGATGCCGCGCGAAAGTGCAATAAAGGACAATAGTGTAACATTTAATAACAGAGAATTTAACATTACAGAACATCATATCTAGTCAACAACAAAGGTAAACATTCATATGAAAATCAACAGTGCCAACAAAATATGATGTCAACACTGGAGATCCATCACAACAAAATAAAATAACAGCAAGATCGACTAAGTGTAGTGCAACCAACTCTAGTAAGGTCTGTAACAAACACTAGCATTATACTTTTTAAATAAAAAAACTTACACAAATCAAATTCAAAGCAAATCAACACAAAACACACTCGAATCGAAGGATAACACTTGAGTTACCTTTCAAGTGGTGTTTAATTTAACGTTCCCAGCCCAACAAAATTAAATCAATCCTAAGACATTTCTCTAAGATCAAATTGCCTATTTAGTAATTCCTAATTAGTTTTCTCAACTTTTAACTGTCCTGGACTATTGTCTAAGTCATCAAATTTGTCATAACCTCGAATTTTCTAGAATATGTGTTCCTCCTCACACCCTCTGCAGTATATCTTCTGATGGATATGTCAGATGTCAACTCAGATGATAAATCGTAAAAAATACTTGATCCATGGTTCTTATCGAATTCCCCACTTTTAATTCACTCGACTCAGTAGATATAATGAGGGCAAAGCAGATGGTTATCCTAAAGACGCATACCTGAGGTGCTTTGGGAGACTTTTCACTTATAACTCTTGGGCTTCTTCTATGGACGACAATAAAAGCTTGGCTTTGATATTTATGTCTACGAGCTCAACCCTATCTCTAACAACTCTTGGGTTCGCCTTTAAAAGTAGAGCATATTTTTTCTTAGCATTATTGGTACAATCCTCAACCATCGCTTGCTTTATTGGGTTTGCCTCTACAAATTCAAAATTTTGGTTATCAACTGTCACTGCCATTGCAACCAAATCTACCCTATGTCATTGGTTATCACTAGAGCGCTGGTGAAATTTCATTGATTTCAAAACATTAAAAGTCACTTCCTAATCATTTACTCTCATGGCCAATTCTCTTTTTTGCACATTAATCATTGTCTTTTCAATGACTAAAAAGGGTCTGTCAAGGATGATGTGGATCTCCTTATCTTCCTTCTTTTATATGACAATGAAATCAACAAGAAACATAAACTTATGAACCTTCAATAATACATCCTTTATCACCTCCTTAGGATGGGTCAGAGATTGGTCAACTAATTGTAGGGTCACCGTGGTGGGCATGACCTTTTCTAATCATAGTCTATTGAAAATGGACAGATGCATGAGGTTGATATTGGTTCTTAAGGTTGCGTTTAGGGCAACTTGTGCTTATCCAGATAAGCTACTTATCTGGAAAGGCGGACCGCGGGGTGCGACCCGCGTTCCGTGTTAAAAAAAGCATTTGTGTTTTCAGATAAGCTGCTCAAGCGCAGTTACCTAACGGTGAGGTGGTGTTTTCAAAATGCCGCCGCAGTGGATAAGCTGCCCTAAACGGAGCCTAAGTCATAAAGAACTTTCCATAAATTTTTTTCCTATGGAATACAAAATAGTAAAGATCCTGAGTTTTTAAATTTCTATGACAATTTCTTTTGCATGATTGCGCTATATGCTCAGTTAAGGTAACAATTTCAAAATATTTGAGATTTCTCTTCTTTTCAAGGATCTCTTTCAAAAATTTCACGTAACTAGGCATCCGTTAATTGATAGCTTCTTAAAACCTAGAAACCCGACAAACTGTTGTTTTAATTTTTGTCTTAGGAGCCTTTGAAGAAAAGATGGTGGTCTCTCCGTATTATCCCAGTAGGTGACATGCTACAACATATATAAACATATCCAATATCTAATGCAGTAGTTGATGTCGTCCAAGGCAGTCGATCAATGGAGGCCCGTTCAGTCCAACTCATTAAGGGTGCTGCAATTGTTTAAATATATTTAGAAATTGTACATAACAAGAATATGGTTAAACTAAGTGATTATATTTTATGCATCGGGCACTTTCCGGGAGAGGATGAGGATATGAAAGTTCACTTGGATCCACTTGAGTTAAACGGGATGCATTAGAAATCGCCAGGTGGAGAAGAAATATTGATTAAATGCAAAATATTACTAGATTATGACGCCACATGGGATCCATACGACTTGATCTAACAATAGTTTCCTCTTTCATCTTGAGGATAATTTGTCTTTTTGGGTGGGGAGTAATGTTAGACCAACGCCTATAGCTCCTTCCATCGAATAAAATGACAATTTAGTGATTTATTAGTTACGATTGTGGGGCATAAATGAGACTTAATTTGTTTAGTGTTATGTTTTATGGGAATGTTGTCTTGAATCATAGGGTTAGGGTTAGGAGAGTTTTGCCTCTTGAAATGCGAGTGTTTGTCTTATGTATCTCAGATTGAGTCATTTTCATTTGGTATCTACAAAATAGAATCAATTATTTCTACCCTAATTTATGTGGAAACTTGCCTTATTCCTATCAAATAGTTATCAAAGCAACGTCCTGATAGTAATGGCAATAAAATTATGATTCAATCACGATTTAAGCTAGTTGGGAAGCCAATGACGGGATGTGGCGTATATGATTTCGCCTTCGTGACTGAACATTATGATACAATTGTGATTTGAGCTAGCCGGGAAACCAAGGATGGGATCACAATGTGTAGTTTTGAACTTGTGACCGAAGCTCGCGATATAATCACGATTTGAGCTAGTTGGAAAGCTAATGATGGGATCATGGCATACAGAGTTTCTCCTTCATGACCGAACTAGTGATATAATCATGATTTCAGCTAGCTGGGAGGACAACGATAGGATCACAACATACAGGAGTTTCTCCTTTGTGATCAAAACCCATCCTAAGAGTTATGGTGGATAAGAAAGTAGATCTCTTGGAAGGGAAATCAGAGGGAGAGGTGAGCCAAATCAGATATGAAGTAGATGAGATTTCTCAGCTATGGAGGGGAGATTCATATCCCTAGAAGAAATGATGAAGAAAATTGTAGAGTTTCACGCTAAGCCGCCATTGCTTGCCTCGGGATCGAGTGATAGCGTCTGGAGCTGATGCAAGAGGCAACAATTAGAAGGATTCGCTTGACATTAGGGCACCGTCGCTTCCTCATGCGAATTTGGAGCCACAAGGTCGAGCAAAGGAATCTATGAGTGACAACACTTAGAAAGAATAGCCCGACATCTAGACAGTTGGAATGAGAAATGAAACAGGCGGGATCAGGCAAAGGATATAGCAGCAAATTCGAGCAACAACATCTACAAGGAATTGTACGACATTTAAAGGTTTGGAACGAGCGGTAGCATGCATAATAGGACGACGTGTGATTTGAGGCTGAAGAAGAATGATTCAAAGAATTTCAACCTGAAACAGGGAACCACAGTGGGTGGGACTCAAATGACTGCATCCAACCGTGCTAGTGTCTTTTGCTACGACAACCTTTTGGGTGAAAGGCGACTAAGGAGTATATTGTGACTGGTGGGCCGATTATGGGGTGAGCCATACTTATGGAAGAAGGGAAATTATATGGGTCGAGGAAGGGAAACCAATCCTTGCTTCATTGGTGGGGATGCCGATATTTGAAGAATACCATACTGAATATCGGACTCTTGTACAAGAAAGATGAAGATGTCGATATTTGAAGGGGAGGATGTCTATGGCTGGGTTTATCATGTAAAGAGATAATTTGCTAATGAGCTGACAAAAGAAGAATTTGATGTTGATGTTCCTATGTCTAGTTAGGTGTTAACAGAGAAAACAATGTCAACCAATCAGAATATGGGAATAATTCTTTGATCAATTATTGGAGCATTTCAGAACTACGCGAGAAGGAGATTTGCATGATCAATTTTTTACGTTGGTCCTAGACGGGTTCATCATGAATTATAAAGAGAAATTTGAAATATTATCCGATAATTTGAGAGGGATATTGAAAGTAGTTTGAAGGAAACTTTATGAAAGGTTGAAGCCGGAGATTTGAGCAGCTCTTCTTCTATTGAGACCGCGAGGATTGAGGGGAACTATGTAATTAGTACAATCAAGATAAATATGTAATGGAATGGCTAAATAGGAATAACATAAGTGGAGTGTCATGACGAAATTCTACAACCACAACGATACGAAAACCTCAAACAATGAATTTTAGAGGGAGGCTCGACGTGACAGAAATACTGGACGACG
This sequence comes from Phalaenopsis aphrodite, assembly GCA_003013225.1. Lineage (NCBI taxonomy): Eukaryota > Viridiplantae > Streptophyta > Magnoliopsida > Asparagales > Orchidaceae > Phalaenopsis > Phalaenopsis aphrodite. The sequence continues at coordinate 317,617 of NEWO01000512.1, read as the reverse complement.
ACTCTGGGTGACATTAAAAGAACTTACAATAATATGAAATTTAGGAAAAGAAACTAAGGGGTTATGTTTTTGGTGTAACAAGAAGTTTACCCTTGCCCTTGGTCACCAATGAAAGGATCATACCTTACAGGTTCTCACAGTGTGATGAGAAGGAGACAAAGGATAAAGAAACAGTGGAGTTTATGGTGGAGCAAGATCCTCACTTTGATGTGACAGAAATCTTGTTGAACTTGGTGGCTGGCTTAACACTAAATCATACTATGAGACTTTTGGGACAAATCAGAGAGCGTGACGTAGTGGTGTTCATAGATAGTGAGGCCACCCACAACTTCATCTCTATTCAAGTAGTGAAGAAATTGGGGCTTGAGATGGTTGACACAGTAGGTTTTGGTGTCATGATGAGGACGAGACAGATAGAGAAGAGCAGTGGAGTTTATAAAAAGGGTGTTTTTAATACTACAAATTATTTATGTGATGGAGAATTTTCATCTCTTGGATTTATAGAGCACTATCGTGATATTCGGTATGAAATGGTTGCAATCCTTAGATGATGGAGACTTAAGCTTCACATAGACCTAAAAAATCTGTTGGGAACACTTTGTAATAATCCAAAAAGTATCCTTGTTGTTCTTAGTGGAAGCAATAAAAGTGTCATGGATGATAATTTTGGCGAATACAATATGTAGAGCAGTGGAGTTTATAAAAAGGTGATTTCAGCACTACGAAGTTTTCATGTGAGGGAGGATTTTCTTCCCTTGGATTTTGAGAGCGTTGACGTGATATTCAGTATGGTTGCAGTCCTTAGGGGAGGCTAAGATGATTTAAAACACCAGAAATTGTAGTCTTAAGTTCTTTTTGTTGTTTTTGAATTTTTCTAATAGTTCTTTCTAACTCTGAGTCGTAAGGTACTAAATCTTTAAATCTTAAACTATGCATACGCAAACATAATAAGCAAGTAGAATAAGCAAACACACTAAAATATAAAATTATTTATTAAACTACAATTTTTCTTAATATAAGTTTCTTAGTGCAAATAAAGTCTTCTAAATTATAAATTAATTTACCGTACATCTCCTACAACGACGCCAAAAACTTGATGCGGCTTTTTGGTATGCGCTGCAAGTATGTTTCAATACCACAACTCACACGACAACACAATTAATAATTATGCAGATCAATCACAATAAAAATCACTTCAGTATAAATAATTTTATATTTAAAATCTTTAAGCTGCCAAACTTAATAATTACGCAAGTATACATATCGTTCAAGTAATAAAGAGCTTTAATGGAGTCCTAAGTATCGATCCCACAGGGAGGTGAAAATTATTATGATTTTAACGTACAATATAATATTCAAACTATAAAAACTTTAAGAAAAAAAAGTTGAAAGTAAGTTTAATGTATGTTAATAGAAATATTGTTAAAAGAACTAATTTAAACTAAGCTATTTTCTAAACTTAAAAATTAAATTTACTAAGATTAAATAAAGTTTTGTAACGAAGAGTTCAAATTTAAGAAAATATCATTCTCCTTTACAATGAGTTTACAGTTAGTGAAATAATTAAAATCATTTAACATTATATATAAGATTGTATTGTGCCAAATAGGAACAATCCTATTCTTTATCATCTGTCGAGTGCATGAAGAACATTGGTTAATCCAGAGTTTGGTCCCTAAATTCGTAGTTAGGCTGAGAGGATACTGACTTCCACTCCAGAGCTCACACTTCTCCCTTCCCTGAGGGTTAGCAATCTCGCTTTAGTTTCTAAGCATCTGTATTAAATTAGGGATTTTAGTCTGTCACCCTAAAATCTCCAATTCTACGTCCATCAAAATATATTTTTCTATGTATTTGCACTCATTCCCATAGACCACATTCTCATCTATGAAATTGAATGTGACTCTTACCTTATTGTAGAAGACATAGCCCTTTTGGGTCTTATGTTTCTCAACAAATTTTAGCATTTTAATTGACTGAATCGAAAGGTAAATGAAGATTAGAGTTCACATCATCAATTTATTGACATTTAAAACCTTGTGCAACAATATTAATTCCTTACAAAACCATATCACATTATAGGGAGAAGGATGAAAAAGACTGCTCAGAATTCATGAGAATGATACAAAAAAACATGGATTTTATATATAAAAATAAGTTTACAAAACAAAGAAAGGAAAAAACACAACTTATCTCACAATTCTTCTCAAGAAAATCCTTTGAAGTTCCATTTAAGCACTTTATCTCTTTATAATCATACTCAATTCTCTCTTAAAATATACTGAAGAAGAAATCTCGCACCTTCTCTCTCCTCTTATAACTCTAGAAGAAAATCATTTCCAAAACCTAACTCTCCTCCTAAACTCTGCTACTACTCTTCAAAAATTCCCTCATTTTTCCCAAGAGACACCTCTTCACATCAAGAGAAATCTTGGTTCCGTTGCCACCATCAAAAACTTGATGCGGGTTTTTGGTATGCGCTTTAAGTATCTTTCAATACTACAACACACACGGCAACATAATTAGTAAATATGCAGATCAATCTCAATAAAAATTACGCAAGTATACGTATCACTCAAATAATAAAGTGTTCTAATGGAGTCCTAAGTATTGATCCCACAGGGAGGTGAAAATTCTTATGGTTTTAACGTTAAACACAATATTAAAACTATAAAAACTTAAGTACGAAAAACATGTTGAAAGTAAGTTTAATGTAGGCTAATGGAAATGTAGCTAAAAGAACTAAATTAACTAAGCTATTTTCTAAACTTAAAAATTAAATTTACTAAGACTAAACAAAGTTTTGTAGCGAAGATTTCAAATTTAAGAAAACATCATTCCTTTTTACAATGAGTTTAAGGTTAGTGAAGTAATTAAAATCATTTAAAATTATATATAAAATTATATTGTGCCAAATAGGAGCAATCCTATTGTTTACCATCTGTCGAGTGCATAAAAAACATTTGCTAATCTAGAGTTTGGTCCCTAAATCTGTGGTTAGGCTAAGAAGATATTTGCTCTAACTCCAGAGCTCCCACTTCTCCCTCCTCTGAGGGATAACAATCTCACTTTAGTTTTCAAGCAACTGGACCAACTTAGAGATTTTAGTCTATCACCTTAAAATCTCCAATTCTACGCCTATCAAAATATATTTTCCTATTTATTTGCACTCAACCCCATGAACTACATTCTCATCCATGAAATTGAATGTGACTCTTCTTGTTATAGAAAGCTTAACTCTTTTAGATCTTATGTTTCTCAACAAATTTTAATATTTCAATTAACCAGATCGAAAAGTAAATGACTATCAGAGATCGAATCATCACAAATTATTAAAATTTAAAACCTTGCGCAATAATATTAATTCTTCACAAAATCATATTTCATTGTTGGGAGAAGGATAAATAAGACCACTCAGAATTCATGAGAAGCATACGAAAAAACAAGAATTATATCTATAAAAATAAGTTTACAAATCAATGAAATGAAACAACATAACTTATCTCACACTCCTTCTCAAGCAAATCTCTTGAAGTTCCTTTTAAACACTTTCTCTTTTTACAATCACGCTCAATTCTCTCTTAGAATGTAATAAAGAAGAAATCTCTCACTTTCCCTCTCCTCTTACAACTCTAGAAGAAAATCCTTTCTAAAACCTAACTCTCCTCCAAAGACTCTACACGCCACACCCCTCTCACAAAACTTCCCCAGACTTCTTAAGAGTGACGCCAACCCCTCTTAAAAAATTCCCTCCTTTTTCTCAAGAGAAACACCTCTTCACACCTAGAGTCAAATCCCTTCATCCAAAAGACACATCTCTTAATTCAAGAGCCTTTCCAAAGTGTCTAGATTCATTGAACCACTCTATGGGGCATTTCAATTACTTGGAGCCTTCTAGAACATCTAAAAAATAGTTAATAACTGCCAACAATTCGTTTAAATCCATCTCTGGCGCCTGTTTACTGGTGTTCCACGCTCCTCTCTGGATTCTGGCGCCTCTTCTCTGTAAAATGGCACCAGTATGCTGGAAATCCGCGTTTTGACTCCAAATTTCTTTTTTTTTGCTCATTTTTGCTCAAAATGCCTAAAATCAATATACCTGCAATAAAACATGAAAATAATATTTTTTTAAAATGCAATATCACCAAATTTAAGCATAAAATGTCTACATAAAATTGCACATTTTTTTGGGTGTATCACTCTCTTTCACTTCTAGTATAAGGTATCTTTTTAGGAGAGGAGTAATGTTAGAGCGCCTATGGCCTTGTCTGTGAAATAAATTAAAAACTTATGTTAGGCATAAGACTAATAGAGAAATTTAGTCATTTGTTGGTTATTTTTGGGTGTATAAATGGTATGTTTAGGGTTATGTTATGTGTGATTGTTTTCTTAAATCTTAGGTTTATGGTTTGGGGGAAATCGCTTACATCTCAAATTGTAGGTGTTTATCTTTTATGTATTTGGGGTTGTATTGTTTTGATTTGATATCGATAGAATAGAATTTATTTTTTATGGCCAAATTTCTACGGAAACTTTTCTAATTCCTATAAATACTGTTCATTAAATCTCTAGAGTTTGCAGTTGTATGTGGAAGCTCACCCTTAAAGTCCCTTTGAGTTTCAAATGGGATTTGAAGTGATTGGATTTGATGAGATAGATATTCAAATTGACTCTGATTAAGTTGAAGTTCCTTACCATGGTTTCTACTCTTATATCGGATCTTATTTTTTTTGGGTTTTTCTGACCTTAATAATTTAATACTTAGTACCAGATTCTCATATTCACGTCAAAAGACAATAAGTGTCATGGTTAATTTAATTTGAATATGCTACAAAAAATGTTCAACTAAAGATGAGCTTACCAGGAAGCTACGAAATAATAATGTGCATATAATACATTTTAATAATTAGTTTTTTACAATTGAATTAGAAAACTAATGCTTAATTCATAAAATCTTCCATGATATGTAGGAAAGTGATTTGTTTAGTTGTACAGCGGTAGGCAGTAAGTGCATAAGATTCATGACTTGCAAGCAAAGTGTCCAATATTTGTTGAAGATTTCCCTTACACTGGTTTGGTTATAGGTAGTGTAGTAGGTGGGCATCCAACCTTGCTTTAGTAAAGCTTCTTGGGCTAAGACCAAACTAACAAAACACACAAATCCAACAAAAATTGAGCAAGTTATACCTATTAACTGCATTAAACAAAGATGGATATCCTGGAGTGAGAGAATGAGGCTATTCAGGGTAAAAAATGTCATTAAAAAAATATTCGTCAACCAAGCCTTACATTTTTTATTTATAGTGAAAGTAATCCTATGGTTACGAACAAATGATCTATTAATAATTAAATATAATACAAAGAAAAATATCTGAATAAAGAAGGAAAATATCAAATCAATCACAGTTGTGAAGTCCATATCGGAGGACCGTCATCAATCACTTTCCTGAATTTAAGATTGATGTGCTTATGTGGCCGTAAATGATGGCCAAGTTGTGTAGGCTTGGAGAGCCTTTCAATCTGTCGCAAAATTAAATCTACTACCAGCAAAAATCTGAATGAAAGCAAGGATGAGTATATTATAATTCTTCAACTTATAGAATTATTCCTATTTAAAATGTTCTTATTTGTGAATATTTTAACCAAGAGTCATTTCATTCCCCAACCCAACTGCTGAATTCAATATGAAAAGTATTAAAATCTAATGGTTATAATTTAGGAAATATTTATATTAGGAAGGTTGATATTAGGTAATATAATTTGGAGAGATCTAATTATATGATCTGTCTATATTGCGAAACATTATTTGAGGAGATCTAATTATATAATATTTCCTATATTTGAAATATTCCTAGTTTGTCTATCATAATCTTCTGTTATGAGGGATTATGGAGGATTTGAGTGTGCTGAGTTGCAAACCTAATTTCTAAGATTTTCCTTTACTTCTCACCTGTTGATAATGAAATAACCTCTCCCCATAAATCTAGGCGGATTTGTGTTGAACCCAAGTCACACCGTGTTTGGCTCGCCAATTCATATTAGAGCCTGATCAGCACAGCAGACAACTGTGATTCCAGCGAAGTCGTGGATGCAAGACAAAGAGATTGGAGCATGTTGGGCTACAAGATCTAATGGTGCCATGGATAATAGCATGTCGTCGGGTGCTTCAACTTCCACAACGACAGTGGAGAAGACATCGATTCATCAGGTGGTCACACATCCTATGAAGATTGATGTAATGAAATTTGACTTCAAAGAAAATTTTTTCATGTGGCGATGTGAGGTGTTGAATGCGTTTTACTCTTTAAAAATGGAGATCTTGATATCGATGAACGTTCTAGAGAGATGTCAGAAAGAAATTGGTTGAACATGAATCGAATTGCTTGTGATTTGATCCAAAAGTGCTTTTTCCAGGAGATTAAATATGCGATGATGAAGACTTTTGCAAGAAAATTATGGAGGATATTAGATAATAAATATCTTACAAAGTGCATGGAGAATCATCTCCATATCAAATATCAACTCTATAAGTTTCAGATGAAATTGGGCAAAAAAAGTAGCAGCTGCGATATGTATCAAAGGCGGTGCAAGTCTTGTGGGCACAGTTTTAAGAAAAATCAGTATACTTTACGTTTGGAGACTGACAATTGAAAAAAGATTGTTCGAAGTTGAAAGAGAAGGATAATGGTATTTTCTCTGAGGTGAAAACCCATTATATTAAGGAGAGGTGTGGCGAGGCGGATTTAAATGTATTGTTATTTGCAGTTTCTCGCAATTTATATAAAGATGATTCATGTTGGATTCTTGACATTGGTGTTATTTGTCATTTTTGTCTCCATCGAGACTGGTTTTGTATGTACAAGAAGTTGGATAGCAGTGTAGTGACTATGAACAATGATCAAACTTGTCATACTATTGATGTAGGCATCATCTTCATCAGAATGAAGGACAGTGCTGTGAGGGACCTGACCGGTGTTACATGTTCTTGATACTAGGAAGAATTTGCTATCGGTTGGGTCCATAGAGAGCATTGATTGCAAGGTAGTATTAAGGCATGAATTATGAGGATACGTCGCGGAGTGTTGATTTTTATGATGTTCATCATCATAATATTTTTTATTTTTAGGATATTATAGTGACTGAAATTGTGGTTGTTGTTGATGATTCTTTTGATGCTACCATATTGAGGCATATGAGACTAGTTCTTGTTCAACATGTTTCATTATAAACTTTGGTGAAGCAAAGATTAATCAAAGGAGTCAACACTTACATGTTTGATTTTCGTGAATATTCTATGTATGGTAAGAAGACATGGGTATCCTTTGGTACTGTCATCAATGATACAAAGGGTATTTTAGAGTATGTTAACACAGATATTTTGGGCCCAAAAAGACGATATTATTCGACGGACAAAGAGATTTTTTTTCTCTTTTATTGATGATTATTCCTGATATGTTTGGGTGTATACCCTGAAACGTAATAAAGAAGTGCTAGAGATTTTTATAACTTGAAAGAATTGAATTGAAATTCAAACCGAGGAAAAGATCTAGTGTATTAGACAATAGGGGTGAATATGCATTGGATGCTTTTTTGTAAGAGTGTCAGAGAGTTGTGATAGAGCACTACTTCACTGTTCGAGAGAAACCGCAGCAGAATGGGGTAACAGAGAGGTGAATCTAACATTGAGAGACTGGGAAAAAGATCCGATGTATTAGATTAGATAATGGGGTGAATATGCATTGGATGCATTCTTGTAAGAGTGGTAGAGAGTTGCGATAGAGTACCACTTCCTTGTTCGAGCGACATCGCAGTAGAATGCGGTAACAGAAAGGTGAACCTAACTTTGGTGGAGAAAATTTGATGTATGTTGTCTAATGTTGGGTTGGATAAAGTTTATTAGGCTGAGGCTATAGACTATGATTGTCACTTGGTGAACCATCCGTTTTCTGCAACTATTGGGATGAAAACTCCATAGGAAATATGGCCGGTGCATCCTACTAGAGATTTTGAGCACATAAGGGTGCTTGAGTGTTTAGCTTACTATCACATGCTGAATTTTAAAAAACAACCACGGGTAAAGAAGACAATATTCATTTATATTAGGCATGGAGTCAAGGGCTTTAAGCTGTATAATCAGTTAGAAAGGAAGATCATCATTAATATGGATGCTACATTTGACGAGGCAAGCTTTTTGAAGCCTTGAGACTTGAAACCGGTGGAGAGCAGTAGAAGTTATAGTTTGATACAATTTCATTTGTTTTATAGAGTTCGTCTACTTCTACTCATTCACCTGATCCAATTACAGCTCAGGAGGTACCTATTGACAGTGCTTAGGAGGAGTTGTTGAGGGTTTGCTTCGGAATCTATTGCTAGGAGCAGGACCAGATGCCATAGTATCCTAAAACTAACTTGGTTGAGAGATCACATTACATTGCACTTTCGATCATGGAGGCTCAAGCCCTTGTCATTACAAGGAAGATGTGGAGAGCTCAGATGTTGATTTTTGGAGAAGGATATGGATAAAGAGATGTTATCTCTTCGAAGGAGTGCCATATAGAGGTTGGTGAAGCTTTCTCAAGGAAGCAAAATCGTTAGGTGCAAATAAGTGTATGCAAAGACAGAATGATCTCATGAAATGGATATGTGGTATTTTCAAAAAGTTTTGTGTAACGAGAAGGGATTGACTATGAATGGGTGTTCTCCCTAGTGTTCAAGCATCCATTGATCTGTGTTCTTTTCGTAATTTTAACACATTACAATTTTATTTTAGAGCTGATTGATATGAGAACCACGTTCCTCCATAGGGAATTGTAAGAGAAAATCTATATGTTCCAGCCATTTGGATATGAAGCCTCAAAAGATAGTAGATTGGATAAGTCTTTATTTAGGTTGAAACAGTATAAGAAGTTTGATTAGCTCATGAAGGGACATGCATATACATATAGTTAATACGATTGTTGTGCATATTTTTAAAGGTTGGCCAATAAAGAGTTCATCTACTTGCTTCTATGTGTTGATGACATATTGATTGCATGTGATAGTTAGACTAATGTTGCTAAGATGAAGAAACAACTGTCCAAACATTTCGAGATGAATGAGTTGGGTGAAGCTCTCAGAATTCTTTGCATAGAAATTTTCAAGGATAAGGCAGTTGGAAAAGGTTTGGCTATCAAAAAGAGCATATGTTCTGAAAGTGTTGAATAAGTTTGAGTTTGATGACTCGAGCAAGATGGTGAGTTTTTTGATTGCATCGCACTTTTCAGTTGAGTTTAAAATTATTTTCATAAAGATGACCATGATAGAGAAAATATGCGATCAATTTCTTACTCTTTTATAGTGGACCGTCTAATGTATGTCTTGATTTTTATTAGACTAGACATTGCACAAGTAGTTCGTATTGTGAGCAGATTGCTGCTTGATTTATGAGGATTTGACAGGCTATGAAGAGTATTTTGAAGTATTTGAGGGGCACAGTTGATGTTGACTTGGTATTTGAAAGACATACATTTATTATTGATTTTTGTGTAGGCTACATGCATATGATATGGATTGATGCATGTTTACGACTGACTATCCATTTAGTTGGAGATCAATTTTTCAGTCTACTGTTCCTTTTTCAACTCCGTAGGTTGAGTGCATGACAGTCATAGAGGTGATGAAAGAAAACATATTCATGCAGAGCCTACTGGCTTTTGGTGTTGATCAGTTTTTGACAATATTCTGTGATAGTCAGAGTACGATATTTTTAGCACAGATCTGATTTATCATGCCAGTTCTAAACATGTTAATATGAGGTACCATTTTATTCGTGACTTGACTGATGATGACATATTGTGTTGAAGAAGATAGATATGATGGAGAATCCAACGGACATGCTCAAAAAATTACTACCAAACCAAAATTTCACATAATGTACAAGTTTGGTGAAAATTTGAGCTCATGATACGAGCCTTGATTTCTTCGGAAAGAGAGTATGTAGGCAACCATCTTAGTGCAATCGTTATTGTGTTGGAGCTCATTTTGATCATTTTATAATTATCTGGAATTGAGAGATGAGGTGAATATTGCTATGAGACGTATTAAAATTTGAAGATGTATATTAGAAAGATTGATTTATGGTAATATAATTCACGGAGTTCTAATTACGTGATCTTTCTATATTGTGAAACCTAATTTAAGGAGATCGAAATATATAATCTTTTATATATTTGAAATATTTCTAATTTATATATACCTTAATTCGCTCTTATTTATGAGGGCTTATAGAAGATTTGAGTATGTTGAGTTGTAAACCTAATTTGGCCGATTTTTTCCTTTTTCTCCAACTAGAATAACGTCTTCCGTAGATGTAGATAGATTTGTGCCGAAGCACGTATGTCACTTTACTTGATTGTTTGATTGTTATGTGAATTTATTTTTTATATTTTATTGCACAACAAAATGCACTACAACTATTATGTTTAAAATATGCTGTTCCATCAATAATTATTTTGAGCGAAAATGTTTTGAACTACATTTCTTGATCATGAAGTGTGTTTTACTAACAGGCGCTTAGGCTTGCGATCACTACATTTAGGCAGCACAAAGCTTCATGGGAAGGACTTATGAAGCGTGGGATGTCCAGAGATTCTACGTGGGAGAATGCTGCGTTGAAGTACGAGCAGGTATTCGAGTGGGCTTTTATGGATCCTCCATATGTTAAATAAATTCATCCTTTTCCTTTGTTATCTTGGCAAATTCTATGTTGCAGAAAGAGGCTTAAACCCTCTTTCAATAGATGCAAGTAATGTAACAAACAATTTAGTATGTGAAAAAAAATAAATAATAACCAATGCATAAACTATAAATATAATATATATGTACAAGTTGTTGGGCTAAGATGTAGACTGTATACCTACATTCGTTGATATTTAGTACGTAATTTAGTTACACCAGTTTTGTGCATGTTTGTGTTAACGTTTCAAGTACAAATTTAATGATAGTTTATTGTTAGGAACGCACAAGGCAATATATAAGATTAAGAGGGAGCTTGATATTCACCTTTTTTGTCTGATTAGGATAATCAAGATTAGCTTGTATAGATTTTACGATACGTTGGAGTTTTAATTTTTAATTTTATTTTTATGGAGTCTTATATTATAGTGTATTTTAGGTTTAAGCAAAAGTAAAACTTGATATACAAATTATGAAATATTAGAACATTTGATTGTATTGTAAAATTTGGGATTGCATTGTAGGAGTAAAATCAATTTAAAATTAAATATGAGAAAACGTTTTGTTAAGCTAAGGGGATCAAATGTTTGTGTGAATTTATCAGATTATACATCTATCTCATATTGTTCTGTTTGAAATGTTTTGTAGTGACAAGAAACTAGAGATGATCTAATTATTGCTTATAATAAGAATTTTAAAACTGCTGGTTAGTAAAATGTTTTTGATTCAAGAAAATTTTTGTGTTGGACTGTTGTGATTACTTAAAATGCATGTATGATTCTTTTACATTTTGTTAGTTATTACACTTCGCTTTCAAAAATAGATTAGGGTGAAAAAGGAGAAAATAACTTAGTGATTTAAAATATCTTTTAGCAACTGATTTTTTGTAGGTCTATTTTTGCTAAATGTTAAAGACTAAAAGCACTAAGCGTTTAATTACTCGACCGTCACTATGTGATGATATCACATTTACTTGTAAAAAACAAATTGTCAAGCTTTTCAACGTTTACCTAACATGCAATAGGGAAAATTGTTGGTCTTATATGAATATACGCCGGAACATCTTTAATTGACATAATTAAATTCTAAATATTTGAACTATTTTTTCTTGCGCTTAAATTTGATGATTATATTTGTCAAGTATTTAAAAACTGAATCGAATATCAAAACGGAAGGAAATTTTCAAGGTTCATCGCTTCAATTGGATTGAACTGGGATTTAACCGGATGACATAATAAATTTAAATAATAAACATTTTAAATTTTAAAAATTATAAGTATAACTCCATTGATTCATTAATCTTATTAAAGTAAAATCTTAGACAATATTTAATACAAATAATGTATATAAAAAAGAACTTCAGAGTTTGCCAAACAACTTATACTTAATTGAGTGAAATACACAATTTCATGAATAGATAAGGTGATAAATATATAAAAAATGAAGTTTAGACCTTAAACATGTAAATAAGCAGATCTAAAGCCAACTAAAGAGCTCTATCCAATTGAGTTGTCCGAAGTTTTATATAAGAACCAAGACAAAGAGCCATTAGCAATAATAATCTTGCAGACTAAGGTTTTTTAGATGCAAACCTTAGCAAGGCCAAGAAATTATTAGAAGCACTTGTATGATAAGACTTAAGAAAAAAATTAGTGACGGTTTGCATCTAGAGCGGTAGAAAGTGATATTGAAGGTAGAAAATGTTATTTGGTGTTATCGGACCGTGTCAGGTACTGAAAAAAAAAAAAAAACAATAAAAGCTCTTTAGAATCTAAGAGTCAGATGATAATGATATTGTTGCAGCTAATGAAAACGACGTGACACTTATTCTAAGAAACTTTATTTACCTTTTTAAGAGTAAGAGAAATAAACTTCAAGCTATGAGGAGTAAGAAAAGGGGTAAAGGGTTTTTAAAATCTAACCCCGATATTATTCTTTTTGAATAAAAAGAGTTGGGTAAAATAATTGGATTGCTCTATTGTGTAAGCCTTTACTTGGAAAGATAGGCCTAACAAGACTCTAGGAAATGACTTGAAGGTAGAAAGCTAGGTGCATAAGTGTCTCAAGTTGGAGCATGTTGGTGCTAGAATGAGCAAAATTTAGTAAAAGATACAGGGAGTCTAGTACATTGACACTAAAGCTTGGTGCTATGATAGAAGTAACGATTTAGTTCCACATGAGATGAACACCACATATTGATGACCTAATTAATAGATTAGTTCTAAAGTATTTTCAGAGTGTTTGTAATAAGAGACTTATTTATTTATGTTTATTTAGAGAGTAAGTGTAAGAGTGTGAGCAAATGTTGATACTTATGAGTGAAAATGAGAGCTCTAAAGAGGAGAAATCCACCAAGGAAGAAGATTAAAAGAATTTTCAGACATAAAACTTCTTACAATCACATCTCTCCTAGCTTTTTTTTTTATTTTTCTTAATTTTGGTGTTGAATACATTCTAATTCAATGATTGATTTGTTTGAATTTTTTTGGAGTATTATACTAATTTGGATTTATAATGCAGTTAAAATTATTTGCTTACTAATTATCTTGATTTTTGTGATTTTAGCTTTTAAATTATTTTGTGTGCCTTGAATTTTCTTTAGTTGAGCAAATGATTAGTATTCAATTTTAAATTTCTAACATTTATTAATATCAGAAGAGCTATTGTATGTTTCATGAACTTCCTTTAGTTGAAATACAAACCAACAACCATCACCCCCACCCCCCCCCTCAAATAAACTTTTCAAATTATCATTGAGTGAGAGCATTTAAAATATAAATGCAAGGCGCCATCTTCCTTCTCTTTTCATAGTAGGCATTGAGATGGAAGCCTCAATCCTTTCAGTTTCAGAACAACATCGTAAAGCAACAATTGAAAGTAATTTCTCCAAAGAAAAAAAAGATATGGAAGGAGATAGTGCCCTGCACCTGATCAGCTTACCCGCCCATGAGTGCATTTGTGAGTAAATATCATTAGCACATGATTGCTTATTTGAAATTTTAAGCATTACTTTATCAGGTCTTGCACTATCTATAGGTATTTTGGAGATGTCGGTAGCATTTTCCAACCCCACCTTTTCCTTGAGCATTTACATGTTCCATCCGCCATTGAGCCAAATATCAGACACCATTTATTCAGTCTCATCATCCATATTGCAATTTACGACCTTTATAGCCCAATTGTCTTTCCAAAAAAATACCTTACCATCTCCAATATCCCAATAAATGTACTTTTCAGCCCAAGTCCTAGCCTTAAGCATGGACCTCCATGTTTTAGAATCCCTCGCCTTAATGGTGATAAGGGAGGGGTGCTGCTCTTTACAATATTTCTCATGCAATAAAATGACTCACAATGATTCATTGGCTCTGAATTTAAACCACATTTTAATGTTGTTAACCTTTACAATATGGTAAAGCTTTGTAAACCCTGAACCACCAACATATGTGATCCCGCTTGAATATAGTTGTGTAAAATTTATAAAGTTAACTCTGCTTTATACTGGTGCCAAAAAATTAATGTGGTATTTTAGTAATTATAACGTTAAGCTCTAAAGATTGGGATTCTACACAAGTATACGTATCGTTATCAAGTAATATAAGAATATATGTTTAAGTCCTATATATCGATCCCATGGGGAAAGTTTAAATTTGAAATGATAAATTAACTAGGAAATTCACAGAAATCAAACGAAATTACTGTCACTAATATTGAATGTTTAAGATACTATCAAAGCTAAATTATTTACTACTAACAGAATTTAAAAGCGGGTTTTAAAATTAATAACTACTAAACTAAGTTTATGTGATGAAGTTTTCTAATATGAAAAGACATCTTTCCCACAATAATGAGTTTTTGGTGAAATGAGTGAGATAATTGGTTTAAATATGGATTTTGACAAATAAGAACAATTTTAATTCTCTACCCTGATTCAATGTTATAGAAAATAATTGGCTAATCTTAGGTTTAGTTCCTAAATCCGTGGCTAGGCTAAGAGGATACTGGCTCCCACTCCAGAGCTCCCACTTCCCTTCCCTTGAAGGCTAACTTTCGCTTTAGTTTTTAAACACTAAGATCGAATTGAGGATTTTTAGTCTGTCACCCTAGAAATCTCCAATTCTACACCCAACAAAGTATATTTCCTTATTTATTTGCACTTAATTCCATGAACAATATACTCCTTCATTGACTTAAATGTGATTCTCACTCTATTGTAGAACTCATACTCCATTTCCCGGATCATATGTTTCACAACATATTTTAACAATTTAATTGGCTAGATCGAAAAGTAAATTAAGAGTGGAGTTGAAAAACCATCATAATTTATTTTATATTTTAACATTGACACATTTACATTATCTCTTCATTTAACCATATCTCAGAGTAGGGAGAAAGATAAAGGAAACTACTCAGACTTCATGGGAAAGATACAACAAAACACAAATTTTATATATAAAAGAAAACTCATACAACAATAATAAACAAACAACACTTATCTAAAACTCTTTCTCAAAACAAATCCTTTGTAGCCTCTCTTAAGAAATGTAGGAAGAAGAAATCTCTCACTTCTCTTCCTCTCCAACACTTCTTAGAGAAGAATTCATGCTTAAACTCACCACAAAAACTCAAAACAATAAAAATAATAACTCACTAATGGTGTGGAATGACGTGGAATGTAAGTGTGTGAAGAGGAAAATTGAAATGAGTGGAAGAAGTTGAAATTTTGTGAGGGGTGGGGGGGTTTCTGATTAAATCTTAGCCCTAAATTGAGCCTAGTTAGGTTCTCCAATAGGTGCATCCAAAAACTCTTTAAAAAGTGTCCAAATTCGTCGAATCTTCTAGAAACAGGCTCTGCACCGACACTGGTGCCGTCGGCGCCATAGGCCATCTATTTAATTCCTTCGTCTCTATCAAACGACGACGTTGATGCCCAGTCTATCGCTGTCGGCGCAGACTCTTGTTCTGTATCCTTTCTATGGATCTGCACTGTCTGACATCCTTCTGGCGCCGTCAGCGCTGAGTATTTCTTCTAAATCTCCATTTTTGTTCTAAATTCCATTCTTTTTGTTTCAAGTCCCAAAATCAACAATTTGCAAGAAAAAACTAAAAAATACCTTCCATTAAAGTGCAATATAAAAAAAACTGAGTATAAAATATGGGTCTAATAATGCATATATTTTTGGTGTATCAAAATCCCCCAAACTTAAATGTTACTTATCCTCAAGGAATTCTTTTATTACATATAAATATGACTTATGATAAAGATTTTAACTTCTAGATTTCCATATATTAGTTCTTTAAATATAATAGCATCACTTAATAAAAATTCTAAATAACTCTAGTTAACACTAAAGGTATAAGAATATTTAGCAGTCAAGTCTAAGATTTTTTATCTCTATTCTTTTCAAGGAAAATTGCAATTTATTCATATTAAAACCACCTCGAATATTCATATGAAAAAGAACTTCATGAAAATTTAATAGTAAATATGCTAATATTGAAATATAAGTTTAGAAAATGTAGTCAAGTCTTCTTCTTTAAGTTTATTAAAGTGAAGCTAATTTTTAGTTAGGCATCTCCTCATATCTTTCTTTTTTTTGTTTTCTTTTCTTTTCAGGATCATTTTCATTCATTTTTCTTTTCTTTTCTTTTCTTTTCTTTTTCTTTCTCTTTTTTTTTTATGTGAGGATTACTATATCTGAATAGCCTTTAATGATTTTGAACTTCACTATTCTCTTCTTAAAGTTAAAAACTTTTCACATTTCTTCATTATATAAATTTATATTAGCATTAAAGATTTTTCATTGATTTTTAATCTTTTCTTCTTACATGAATCTCTAAGATTTTTAATACTTCAAAAATAAAAATTCATTTACTTAAAATAAAAAAAATATAGTCTTATTCTATCATACCAAATATCATAATGTTTAAAATTAACCTTTATTATTTAAAAAATTCTACATAAGTTTACTATATATTTAGAAACATAGATATAGTTATCTAAAGTTACCCTTTAATATCAAAGGTGAAGTTAAATTTTTTTTTAAAATACTTTGAAAATATAAATAATTGAAAATGATTTATACTGGCAGCTATACACATCTTCCAACTGATAAAATTCATTAATTTTTCTTGCAGTAAACTCCACCATTTTCCCTCGAACAAATACATAGTCTTCAGAAGTCCCCTTAAAATTGGCGTAGAACTCCATCACTACACAAATAATTGCCTCGACAGTAAAGTAGCAGAAATTCTCCGACTACCGAGCATTGATTAATCTCTCGACTTCTCCTCCCGAATTTTTAAATCCTCGATCCAGAATCACTTTTTTAGTTGTACGTAGACTATTGAAGCAAATGTTGGCCTTGTAGTTGATAATATTTTAATCATCAAAATCTATCTTTCTCTTTCCTTTGCTCATTTTAGCTGCCATGGTAAATCTACAAAAAATTGATAAAATCTAAATAAATTCCCAAAAAATTCCAAAAATCACAATGTGAAACGTTTTAAACTTAAATCTACTAAGTAAGAGTTCTTCACCAAAGGATTTTCTCAAAATATTCTAAAAAAATCTCAAAATTTTGGATCTCGACAATGTAAGATAAATCCTTGGTGAAAATAAAAAAATTTTGAGTTCAAAGTGTAGCTCTTACCTAGACAAGATGACATCCAAATTTGTTTGACTTAAAATCGCCTCAAATTCGAGCAATAACAAGCACCAGGTGCAAAAACCAGAGGTTGAAGGTGACTCAAGGGGTAAAAATGGCGTTTCACAGTGCAAATCGTGAATTTTAAAGGTATTTGGGTCGGTTCGGGTCAAGGGCGTTGTCGGCGCCCATGCCGGCGCCAGTGAACAAAAAAAATTCTTATTTTGATTTTATAACTTTCAATTTTGTCTTTATTTACTCCAAAGTTTATTTAGTCTTTTTTCAGACATTAATTTTCATCTAAAAATAATTCACAAACTAACATTTTCACAAACAACACTAAACTAACTTTTATATATGAAAATACACTTTTTACAAATACATTTTTCTAATCACATTTCCACATCTTCAAAGCAAACTACATTATAAGTCAGCGTCGAAATCATTCCACAACACTAGAACGCTGACACAAAACTATAGACATAATTGAAGTTCTAAAACAAAGTCAAGTAAATCAAATCCACACAATTACATTAAAACATAAGTATTTTAAAATAGTAGAGAGTCTAACTTCTTCAATTAATCTACCTCTTTTTTAGTACTTTCTCCTCCTCTAATATCTCTCATAGACTGGTAATGGACTATAAATTGTAGAAGGGTCGGTACGGGAACTGATCAGTTAAGTTTTCATCGATCCATCCATTTTTCTTGAACATTTGTACCAGTCATGCTTCAATGGTCCCAGTATGATCAAAGTTCTCATTCATTCTTTAATCTAGGTGACCAAAAGGTAGTTAATATTTCCTATTGCATTCGTAATACTCTGCAGTTCTCTTTCTATTTTCTTCATTCTCTTCTCCAAAGATATTGAAGTTCCAACTGTTGGTGGCATCAATGGTGTTGAAGCATGTGATGAATGGTCCAAAATACAATCTAATGCTTCATTTCCATTCCCTATATAATTTCCATCCATAGGAATCATGGGCTTCTAAGGTAGTAAAATTTTTTTGTTCAATTTGATTCCAAATTTTCCTCTAATACCAAATTTTTTCTTAATTTATGATATATAAAATTGTGTAGGACTTGAAAATACTATTATTTCCTAATACATAAACACACTTATTAAACAAAATAATAATATATACATTTATAGATTTATATATGAGTTGCCTCAATTAAAGCACTTGGTTTAACATCGTCAGCCCAACATACTATTTGTTTAGTTGGGTTGACTTAACATTAGAACTTCTTTAAATTGTGGTATGTGTCATTCATAATAATGTTTCAATCAATGCCAATTAACTTCAAATATCTTTCCAGTTTTAGGATCCTTAATAATAACAGTTCCATAATGATAGACTTTAATCACTTTAAATGGTCATAACCATCTAGATCTCAGCTTTCCTTGAAATAATCTCAATCTTGTATTATATAATAAACCTTCTTGTCTAGGTTTAAACTTCTTATTAATAATCTTCCGATCATGTCATGTTTTCATTTTCTCCTTATAGATTTTTGCATTATCATATGCTTCATTTCTAATCTCCTTAAGCTCATTGAGTTGCAATAATATTTTCTCAACAACATCTTTTAGACTAAAATTAAATTCCTTAATAGCCCAAAATGCTTTATGCTTCAATTCTACTGGAAAGTGGCATGTTTTTTTCTAAAAATAAGTTTCTATGGGGACATTCCAATAGGAGTCTTATAAGCAGTTATGTTTGTTCCAAAATGTCCTCCAAATTTTGAAGCATGACATCTTTCAATTATTTGTTCAGTTTCTTCATAAGGCACACCTTCTAATAATTAGATATTTACATTGTTTATATAAATATGGGTCATCCCAAAAATAGAATTTTGAATCATATATGAATTTTTTTAATTATTGATTCTTAATATTTGGTGGTAGAATATCACTTACAATATAATTTACTATATCGACATGCCACATTTTATCTATTTCATTAATACTATTTAATTGTTCATCAAAGAAATTTTCTTAAATTTCTTTTGGAAAATTAGTTAATATTTCTTTTTTTAGTCTAGACAAATGATCAACTATTTGATTGTCATTTCTCTTTCTATCAACTACAAAAAAATCTAACTCATGCAATAGAAGTATCCATCTAATTAATCTTGGTTTAACATCCTTCTTTTGCATTAAATATTTGATAGCATAATGATCTAAATGCACTATACATTTAATTCTAATCAAGTACGGTCTAAATTTATCAAAGACATAGATAATAGCTAATAAATCTCTTTTAGTAGTAGTGTAGTTAATTTGAGCATCATTTAGAGTTTTACTAGCATAATGTATTACTTTAAACACTTTGTTGTGCTTTTGTCCTAAAACAACTCCAATAGCATAATCACTAGCATCACACATTATTTCAAATGATTTTTCTCAATCAGGTGGGATTGTTATAGGTGCAGTGACTAATTTTTCTTTCATTAATTCAAATGCTTTTATGCATTCCTCATTAAAATCAAATTTTGTATCTTTTTCTAAAAGTTGGCATAATGGCTTGGTTATTTTTGAAAAACTCTTTATATAACACCTATAGAAACCAACATGTCCAAGAAAAATTCTTACCCCTCTGATTGTAGCTGGTGGTGGTAATTTTTTAATAATTTGAACTTTTGCTGGATCTACTTTCATGTCATTTTCAGAAATTTTATGCCCAAATACAATTCCTCCTGCAACCATAAATTGACATTTTTCCCAATTTACAAGTAGGTTGATTTTTTCACATAATTCCATAACTTTTTCTAAATTATTTAAGCATAACTCAAATGAAGTCCCGAACATAGAGAAATCATCCATAAATACTTTCATTCCATGCTCAATTAAATTACTAAATATTAACATCATACATCTTTGAAATGTTGTAGGTGCATTGCATAGTCTGAAAGACATTCTATGAAAAGAAAATGTTTCATAAATGCTCGTAAATATTGTCTTGCCTTGATCCTCATGAGCAATTTGAATTTGATCATAAATGGTATATCCATCTAAAAAACAGTAATATATATTTCCAGCCAATCTATCCAGCATTTAATCTAGAAAGGGTGGCCAAGTTTAATTTTCTATAATCTATAAAAATTCGCCAAGCAGTAACTTGTCTTATTGGAATTATTTCATTTTTTTCGTTTACTTCAATGGTCACTCCTTTCTTTGGAACATAGTGAATTTGGCTCACCCAAGCACTGTCTAAAATATGATATATAATTCCAGCATCTAACCATTTTAAAATTTCTTTTTTAACAACTTCTTTCATTATTGGATTTAATCTCATATGAGGATCAGCTTTAGGTTCATCTTGCTCATCTAATAAAATTCTGTGCGAACAAATTGAAAGACCAATTCCTTTAATATCTGTTAAATTCCATCCAAAAGCCTTTTTATATTTTTTTAACATTTTTATCAACTTTTGTTGTTGAATTTTAGTTAACTCAGAAGATACAATAACAGGTAATGTAGATGAATCTTCTAAGAATACATATTTTAAATGAGCAGGTAAAACTTTTAGTTGAAGTTCAGGTGGTTTAATACTTGAAGGAATAAGATTTTTATTATCATTTTCCAACACATCTAAAGTTTCAAATTTGTCCTGAATATAATCTAATTTTTTTTCTTTTATTTCATCCTCATTTTCACTAAATTCTTCTTGCTTTAATTTTTCTTCAAACTTTTTCTTAAATTGCTCATTACTTACATAATCAGTAACTTTCATCCTAAAACATTCATTGTCTTTTTATATTACATGATATTTCATAGCTTTTGCAATATCCAATTTTAATTCTTGATCATTAACTCTCATTATTAATTCTTCTTTTTGAACATCTATCATAACTCTCCCTGTTGTAATAAATGGTCTCCCCAAAATAATAAGAATCTCTTTATCTTCCTCCATTTATAATATTATAAAGTCTATAGGTAATATAAATCAAATTCATTTACTAATACATCATCTATAACTCTTTTAGGATAAGTGATTGATCGATGAGCTAACTGAAGTGTTACAGTAGTAGGGGAAATCTCTCCTAAATCTAAACGTTTAAAAATTGATAGATGCATAAGATTGATACTTGCTCCTAAATCACATAAGGCTTTTCCATAAAACTTTTCACTAATTGCACAAGGTATAGTAAAACTACCAGGATCTTTTAACTTTCCAGGAAGCTTTTTCTGGATGATAGCACTACACTCTTCACTAAGTGCAACGGTCTCATGATCTGTATACTTCCTTTTTTGTTTAGTATATCTTTCATAAATTTCACATAACTTGACATTGTTCCAAATCCTCAATGAAAGGAATGCTTATCGTTAAATTTTTTAAAGATTTTCAAAAAATTTGTAAATTTTTTATTTTTATTCTTCTGTCTTAGTCATTGAGGAAATAGAGGTAATGGTTTTTCTTGGGGAATTTGTATTTGTTCATTTTCATTTTGGTCACTTTCCATCTCTTTCTTCTCCTCATCAACTTTAGTTTCTCTTTGGATTCTTGTTTCAACTCCTTTTTCATTTCGTAATCGAATTGCTTTAATTTTTTCTTTATTTTGATCTTTGGGATTAACTTCCACCGTACTCAGAAGGTTTCCTTAAGGTCTGTTACTAAGTGCAATAGCAATATGTCCTAATTAATTTTCAATATTTCTAATAGCAACCCTTGATTTTGTATTTGATTTCCCATTTTCAACATTACCTCTTCCATCGTTAATTTCTTTTCCTTAACTTGCGGGTTATGATTAGAGTTAAATCCAGGAGAATAATAAGATTGATAATTAGGATTTCCTCTATTATTTAAATTTCCTGAGTGGTTCATTGAATTGTTATAATTATTCCAACTAAAATTTGGGTGATTTTTCTATCCAGGATTATAATAGTTAGGATAAGGATTGTTATTTCGATTATTGATAGCATTCAAAGTTTCATAAGATGAATGAGTATCAATTATTTTTCTTAGTGAGTTTTCATCCAATTCTGGTGGTATTTGAGAATAGTTCACTCCAATTTGATCAATCTTTTTTGATATAGCAGCAATTTAAGATGTTAAAATAGATACTGTATCAGATTCATGAATACTTGCTACTCTCTTAGGATTTAACCATTCAGAGCGGAATTGAAAATTATTAGTATTCATTTCTTCTATTAAAGAGTATGGTTCATCAAAAGGTTTTGATATTAAAGATCTGCCTGCAGTAGCATCTACAATAGATCTAAGTGATCCTACTAATCCATTGTAAAACGTTTGAATTATTAACCAATCTGGTAAAGCATGGTGTGGAAATTTTATAGGTAGATCCTTAAATCTTTTCCAGACTTCATATATCGATTCCCCTTCAAATTGACAAATAGATGTAATATCTTTTATAAGTTTATTGGTTTTCGAAGGAGGAAAATATTTAGCCAAGAATTTTTGTGATAGTTCTCTTCAAGTTCTGATAGATCTATAAGCTAATGAGTTTATCCAAGCTTTGGCTTTATCCCTTAGTGAAAAAGGAAAAAGTCTATGCCTAATAACATCATTAAACAATGTAATATTTTAAAGTAGCACAAATCTCAAGAAAAGTAGCAAAATGTAAGTTAGGATCTTCAGTAGGTGTTCCTCCAAACTGATTATTTTGTATCATTTAGATAGTAGTAGATTTAAGCTCAAATGAATTAGCAGCCACACTAGGATTTTGAATAATTAAGTGAAGTTCATCTGCTATTGGATTAGCATAAACTTTTAAACGTCTTTATTGATTTTCATTTATTTGATTATCTAAGTTATTCGCTATTTTTTAAAAATTTTTTAATTTCTTTTTGTTGTTTTCGAATTTTTCTAATAGTACATTCTAATTCTGAATTATAAGATACTAAACCTTTAGATCCAATATTTCGCATAGACAAATATAATAAGCAAAGAAAAATTTCTCAAAAGTACTCTCAAATATATAATTATATATATGCATATATTTCATTTTATAATTTTTTTGATATTATGTATTTTGTATATTTTTCTCTTAAAATTTTCTAATTTACCATTTTTTTTAATTTACTGTTAACTTCCCTAACAACGGTGCCAAAAACTTGACCCCGGTTGAATATAGTTGTGTAAAATTTATAATGTTGAGTCCACTTTATACCAGTGCCAAAAAACTGATGTGGTATTTTAGTAATAATAACGTTAAGCTCTTAAGATTGAGATTCTACGCAAGTATATGTATCGTTATCAAGTAATATAAGACTTTCTGTTTAAGTCCCAAATATCAATCCCATGGGGAAGGTTTAAATTTGAAAT
>NEWO01000512.1:281284-293908 GCA_003013225.1 Phalaenopsis aphrodite | reverse complement strand
TATTTTAGTAATAATAACGTTAAGCTCTTAAGATTGAGATTCTACGCAAGTATATGTGTCATTATCAAGTAATATAAGACTTTCTGTTTAAGTCCCAAATATCAATCCCATGGGGAAGATTTAAACTTGATATGATAAATTAACTAGAAAATTTACAGAAATCAAATGAAATTACTGTCACTAATTTCAAATGTTTAAGATACTATCAAAGCTAAATTATTTACTACTAGTAGAATTTAAAAGCGGGTTTTAAAATTAATAACTACTAAACAATGTTTATGTGATGAAGTTTTCTAATATGAAAAGACATCTTTCCTACTACAATGAGTTTTGGGTGAAATGAGATGAGATAATTGGTTTAAATATGTATTATGCAAAATAGGAGCAATTTTAGTTCTCTACCCTGATCCAGTGTTATAGAAAATCATTGGCTAATCTTAGGTTTAGTCCCTAAATCCGTAGCTAAGCTAGGAGGATACTGACTCCCACTCCAGAGCTCCTACTTCCCTTCCCCTGAAGGCTAACTCTCACTTTTGTTTTTAAGCACTAAGATCGAATTGGGGATTTTTATTCTGTCATCCTAGAAATCTCCAATTCTACACCCAACAAAGTATATTTCTCTATTTATTTTCACTTAATTCCTTGAATAAAATTCTCTTTCATTGACTTAAATGTGATTCTCACTCTGTTGTAGAACTCTTACTCCACTTTGTGGATCATATGTTTCACAACATATTTTAACAATTTAATTGGCCAGATCGAAAAGTAAATTAAGAGCGGAGATGAAAAACCATCACAATTTATTTTAAATTTTAACATTGACACATCCACATTATCTCTTCATTTCACCATATCTCAGAGTAAGGAGAAATATAAATGAAATTACTCATGCTTCATGAGAAAGATGCAACTAAACACAATTTTCATATATAAAAGAAAGTTCATACAACAATAATAAACAAACAACACTTATTTGAAACTCTTTCTCAAAGCAAATCCTTTGTAGCCTCTCTTAAGAAATGTAGGAAGAAGAAATCTCTTACTTCTCTTCCTCTCCAACACTTCTTAGAGAATAATTCAAACTTAAACTCACCACAAAAACTCTAAACTATAAAAATAATACCTCACTAATGGTGTTGAATGTAGGTGCGTGAAGAGGAAAATTGAAATGAGTAGAAAAAGTTGAATTGGTGCAAAGGGGGGGTTTCTGATCAAATTTTGGCCCTAAATAGAGCCTAGGTTAGTTCTCTAATAGGTGCATCCAGAAACTCTTCAAAAAGCATCCAAATTTGTCAAATGTTCAAGAAACAGGCTCTGCACCGACACTGGCGCTGTCGGCGCCTATCCTGGCGCCGTCGGCGCCCATCCTGGTGCCGTTGACACCATAAGCCATCTATTTAATTCCTTCGTCTCTGTCAAATGGCGCCGTCGGTGCCCAGTCTAGCTCCGTCGACACTGACTCTTGTTCTGCATCCTTTCTATAGGTTTGCGCTGTCCGACATCGTTCTAGCTCCGTCGGCGCTGAGTAATTCTTCCAAATCTCAATTTTTGCTCAAAATTCCATCCTTTTTGCTTCAAGTACCACAAATTAACAACCTGCAAGAAAACATTAAAAATACCCTCCATTAAAGTGCAATATCACTGAAAATGGGTATAAATTATGGGCCTAAAAATGCATATATTTTTGGTTTATCAATATGTAGGTTTGCACATATTCTTTTAGCTCACCCAATGTTTCTTACTTTTATCTCTAGCCCACAAAAAACTGTTTAAGCACCTATTTAGAACATGTTGAGTGCTTAACTTCATATGTAACACTTATAAAGCATAAAGAGAAATAGAATTTAACACACTCTTTAACACACTCTTAATTGAAGTTATGCTGCCACCATGTGATAAAAGTGAATTTTTCTAATCAATAATTCATTTTTAATCTATTCCATCATTGAATCCATCTACATTTATTTCCTTCTCCCTCTTAGTAAATTTACACCATGTTACTTAATGGAAAGCTCAACGAATGAAAGCCCGTATGATCCACCATCTAATGTGCCACAAATTTTTTACATGTTTCCCCACATAGATAGTGCATTTCATTTTACTAAATGTCATACTTGAGTGATTTTGGATTTCTTCTAGTAACAAGCACATTGTACTTGTTGCAAGCCAACCACCTGTTTATGATAATACAAAATTTGCCATTGAATATCTTCTTTTAAGAGTATTAATTATAAAATCCCAGCTAAGAGAGTCATAGACCATCTTAAGAACAGGTTTAAGTATCATGTTCCCACCTTTGCATTTTTTGTCTAAATCACTGATCAACTTCTGTGTAAGCAATATGTAATCTGTGATCTCTCTTCCTTTAGTAAATGTCGATTAATTTAGAGGGATGAGATGAGGTAGATGAGTTTGAATTTTGTTAACTAGGATCTTTCTTGTTATATTAGAAAGAACATAAGTTAGACAGATTGGTCTAAACTGATCTCATGAGGATCTATCTTGGTTTTTTGGAATTAGAATGATAATAGAGAATAAGAAATAAAGGCATAGGTATTCACCTCTTAAATAGCTCTATATAGCCCTAATTACATCCTTCTTAATGTTGTTCCATTATTAAATGTAAATATATGGTGTAAACCCATCAGGGCCTGCTGCATTGTTACAATCAATACTCCTTACCACAATCCACATTTCTTCCTCATTAGGCGCTTTTAGAGATTTTAAGTTATTGATGCAGGATCTCCCCTTTTTGAATAAATCTTCATTGATAGAAGTTACCTAGTCACTTTGAGTGAATAAATTTTCATAATACTCTACTGCACTTCTCCCAATCTTCTCAGAATTGTTTATAATCATATTGAAATCCTCTCTCACCAACCAATTATCCCTCAACATAACACCCATGAGAATCAATTTATTCCAAAGGTCTAATTGATGCGGGTTTTCTTACGTTTTGTAAGTATCTTTCAATACTACAACTAACAATGAAACAATTAGTAAATATACAAATCAATCACAATAAAAATCACTTTAGTATAAATAGTTTTATATTTTAAAATCTTAGAGTAGCCAAACCTATTAAGTGCATAAGTATACATATCGCTCAAGTAATAAAGGGCTCTAAGTCCTAAGTATCGATCCCACAGGGAGGTGGAAATTCTTATGCTTATAACGTAAAACACAATATTCAAACTATAAAAACTTAAGTAAGAAAATAGGTCGAAAGTAAGTTTAATGTATGCTAATGGAAATGTAGCTAAAAGAACTAAGTTAACTAAGTTATTTTCTAAACTTCAAAATTAAATTTACTAAAACTAAACAAAGTTTTTTAATGAAGAGTTCAAATTTAAGAAAGGATCTTTCCCCTATAAAATTTTTGTAACGAAGTAATTAAAAGCATTTAAATGTATATAAAATTGTATTATTCTAAATAGGAACAATCCTTTTTGTTATCATCTATTGAGTGCATAAAAAACATTGGCTAATCCAGATTTGCTCCCTAAATCTATGGTTAGGCTGAGAGGATGCTGGCTCTCACTCTAGAGCTCCCACTTCTCCCTCCCCTAAGAGCTAACAATATTACTTTAGCTTCTAAGTAACTGAACCAAATTGAAAATTTTAGTATGTCACCCTAAAATATGTAATTCTACGCTCATCAAAATATATTTTTCTATTTATTTGCACTCAACCCCATGGACTACATTCTCATCCATGAAATTGAATGTGACTCTTACCTTGTTGTAGAAAGCATAGCCCTTTCGTATATTATGTTTCTCCATAAATTTTAACATTTTAATTAGCCAAATAAAAAAGTAAATGAAGATCAGAGTTTGAATCATCAAAATTTATTGACATATAAAACCTTGCACAACAATATTAATTCTTCACAAAACCACATCTCATTGTAGGGAGAAGGATAAAGAAGGCTACTCAAAATTCATGAGAAAGATATGAACAAATACGGATTTTATATATAAAAATAAAATTTTAAAACAAAGAAAGGAATGAACACAACTTATCTCACACTCATCCTCAAGCAAATCCCTGGAAGTTCCCTTTAAGCACTTTCTCTCTTTACAATCACACTTAATTCTCTCTTTGAATGTAATGAAGAAGAAATATCCCACCTTCCCTTTCCTCTTACAACTCTTAAAGAAAATCCTCTCTAAAACCTAACTCTCCTCCCAAGACTCTACATTCCACACCCCTCTCACAAAACTTCCCAAGACTTCTTCAGAGTGGAGCCAACCCCTCTTATAAAATTCCCCCCTTTTCCGAAGAGATTCATCTCTTTACACTAAGAGACAAATCCCTTCATACAAAAGACATATCTCTTCATTCAAGAGCCTTTCTAAAGTGTCTAGATGCATTGAAGCACTTCTTGGGGTGTTTGAATTACTTGGAGCCTTCTAGAACATCTAAAAAGTAATCAATAACCGCCAACAATTCGTCTAAATCCATTTCTAGTGCCTGTTTACTGGAGTTCCATGCTCCTCTCTAGATTTTGGCACTTCTGGCACCTCTTCTCTATAAAATGGTGCCTATGGCGCCACTTGTGGTGCGTCTAGCACCAGTATACTGAAAATCTGCGTTTTGACTCCAAATTTCTTTCTTTTTGCTCCTTTTTGCTCTGAATGCCTAAAATCAATATATTTACAACAAAACATGAAAATACCCTTTCTTAAAGTGTAATATCACCAACTTTAAGCATAAAATATATACATAAAATTGCATACATTTTTTTGGTGTATCAAAATCCCCCAAACTTAAACGTTACTTGTCCTTAAGTAACTCTTTTGTTATTTAAAAAAATGACTTATGGTAGAGATTTTAACTTATAAATTTCTGTAATTTGATTTAATAAATTTAATAGCATAACTTAAGAAATTTTTTTAATAATTTAGGTTAAAAATTAAAGTTTAAGAACACCTAGTAGTTATGTCTAAGATTTCTGATTCACTATTTATTTCAAAAGAACAGTAATTTGTCATATCAAAGATACTTAGAATCTTCATAAGAAAAAGAATTTCATGAGAACTTTATTGAGAAGGATTCTAATAACCAAATGCAAGTTTAGAAAATGCAATAAAACCCTTTCCCTTAAGTTGATTCAAGTGAAGTTAATATTTGATTAAACATCTCATCACATATTTTTCTTTTTTTTAATTTTTCTTTTAGGATAATTTTTAATCATTTCTTTTCTTTTCTTTTTTATGTGAGGATTACTATATATGAATATATTTTAATAATTTTGAACTTCGCTATGCTCTTCTTAGTCTTACATCTGTCTTGAGACTAGAAGAAGTAGAACCAAGTCGAAATTTTATAGGTTTCTTGTCTTCACTATGTACTTCTTTGACCACTAAGTTCTTAATTTTTGATGAAGAAATTGGTGTTAAGGTCATAGCATTTACATAGTGATTAATTCCTTCATACATGGACTCGAATTGTTTTTCTTTGTCTTCATCTTGAAGAAATATCTTGAACTGAGGTTCTTTTGAAATTGTCATTATTGTCCTTTCTTTTCCATTTTCAGAGTCCAGACAAATCTCAAACTTCGGTGGCTTCTTCATGTAATTATTTGAGTTTACCTTTCTCGTCCTCCTCCTCGACCTCGACCTCGACCTCGTGTACTAGCTCGAAAAGAGTTCTTATTCTTCACAAATGTTGAAGAAATATTCTCATCAACTTGCTTTTCTTTGTTGTAATCTTTTTCATCCATTTTCTTATTTTTATACTTTTCTTCTGTATTTACTACTGCATCCTATAGAGAATATCATTTTCTCTATTGAAGTATAGTATGCAGTGTCTTCATGCACACCAATTTCATGGACTGAGAATGTGTTGACCTCACTTTTTGTTGAGGTCTAGTCTTTCCTCTTTAGTAGCCTAGGGTCTAGCATTGGACTTTTCTATTGACTGTTCCTAGAAGACTAGAAGAGGAACCCTCACCATTAGAAATTCTAAACTCTTCTTTGCTCAACTTGAAGTTTCATATATTGGTCCTAACCTCTAGCAGTTAGTAGATGGGGTCACTATGGAAAAGTTCAAGGAGAGTCCTCATAGGGCTGCTTGGCCTTAGGGTTAACCCTCTGGTGGTGTGGTCTTGGTTTGTCTCACGTAGACATTTGCACATTACACTCCCAATCACTACCTTAAGCCAAAACCTACTTAACTTTGATCCCTTAACCTTTGGGAGACTCATGTGGATGGTCGCCTAAACCCCTTAGGCCTAATTTAGGGTTTAGCTAGGACCAGTACATGAAGGACCCAAAGTAGGGAATTTTATTCGTCCATGGCTCAAGTAGGGTGATTGACACTCCAATTTTACCAAGATACCCAAATTATCCTTTTGCCCCCAAATCTACAAGAATTACCAAACTACCCTTGAAACTCCAAAACTCCCAAAATTACCCAAAATACCTAAATTTGTTCAAATTTTTTTTCAAACTCTTGAAACCACCAAAGTTGTCCAAACACCCAAAATTTCCAAAATTACCAAAATGCCCCTCCTTTAGCCAAAATTACCAAAATACCTTTAGTAACCTAAATTCTCCCAAAATATTCAAAATCATTTCAACTATCCCCAAAATCAATTTGAACCACTCCAATGAGCTCAATTTGACATATTTTGACAAAAAAACCCCAAATTGCTTTTAAAGGCCAAATTACCCCAATTTACCCTAAATGTCCACCAATTTGATCACAATTTGCCCAATTTTAATTCCAAAACAAAACTTCGTTTTGTTTAAGCTTGTTTGAAACCAAATCTAAGCCCAATTGATCCCACACTTGAATCCAATTTCAACCCAAATCAAAAAGCCCCAATTTGACCCAAAACCCAAATCTTAATTGAACCCCCAAATCTATCCAATTACACCAATCTTGAACTGTAAACTCTTTACAAAATGTCCTCATATCAAATTGAACCTTCAATTGGCCTTGGTCAAGCCTCAATTTCACTCAAAATCAACTTGGACAAAAAATCCCCAATTTTGCCCCAAATTAGCCTTGTCCCAAAATTCAACCAAATTGATCTCCATAACCCCAAAATTTGCACAAGTTGATAATCAAAACCCTTCAAAAAACTTATTAGGAACAATTTGAGCCATCAATTGGGCTTACCCAAAGTCTAGCCCAACTCAAACCCAAGTTTAACCCAACATCCCCAAAATTGACCAAATGTCAAAATTCCACCAAATTGAACCTCCAAATCAACTCAAAATCACTCAAAATATTTTCTAAACTTCTTGTGACAATCACCTACACCATCTTGATCAATCAATTGAGCCCAATGTCATGTCTAGCCTAACTTAAACCAACTTCAAGCCAAAATGCCCAAACTGAACACATGCACAAAAGTTAACTAAACCAAGCCAAATTGATCAAACTAAAGCTACTACAGCCACCATTTGGACTCTAATGACTAGGCTAGATCCACCTAGCCCATCCTATATGAGCAATGGACCAATGACTTCTTGATTTAGGGGATTTCACCCCATTTTGGGCCTAAGCCAAAATATCTTGCCCATCATTAAACCTCTCATTGGCTCACCTGGTTTCCTGACCACCTCCTCTACCTTGACCAGCTGGCCTAGTGGCGGGAAATCCCCAAAACTGAGAGCCACCCGCCCTCAAATCCAATGCACCCATTCAAGTTGCATCATTCTAATTGGCTTTGACACTTTTTAACCCTCTTTCTAAGCACAATTTTTCACCAATCAATTGACCCTGGCATCCACCATAAGTTGTTCTTTTTAAACCCCACCTCCCATGACAAAAAAAGGAGTTATCAAATTTTCTTGGGGAAAATCTGCCAAATTATTCCCAAAGCTCCTCCAAGACTTCCTAAGCTCATTGCAACCATCTCCTAGTCGTTTTCTCCACTGTCTGAGCTCAAATTTTGGCTCAAAACCAGGAAAAAATTTGATCATACTCCAAAATTCCCAAAACTCTAAATTGAAGTTCTCTTAATCTTCACCAGAGCTTAAGAAGAAGATTCCCACTGAAATCACCCTCTATTGTGCTCTCTAACCCACTGCTAGACCAAGGCCGCACAACCCTTTGATCAAAATCCTACCTAGACCCTATTTTAGCTCAGATAGACACTTAAAGGAGGTTCGTTGGACTCCACTGAAGCTTCCATAAACAACTAATTGAGGCCTCACCTCTTGGGCAAAGGTATAGACCACTAACCTTAATTTTTGGCTCAATTTGGGCTACTGTGAAGAAAACTTGCATTCCGTAGTATTGTAACCGATAAATGTGTTCTTCTTGAGTAGATGAAGGTGTAAGAATAAATCACACTTAATTTAGTTGAGTGTCGAGTGAGATCTTAGGTGTATAATTTGGATGGCTCACGAGTTTGGTTCATCAGGGAAGATGACGGACGACCGTCCGGTAACGTGTGTATCGGGCACGTGACGAGATCAAGCCGAATGAATCACTGGGTGAGTGAATAGCGAACTGACTTAGACGACAGTGCCAAATTAGGAGACGTTGCATGGAGCTTCAGAGCCGTCACGTATTTGCGTAGATAGGAAATTAAGGATTTTATGATTTACATAAACACCAGAACATAAAACATCCAAAACTTTTCATAGAAAATTTTTAAAAATAAAATAAAAAATACTCACTTGCTCAGTGAATAAAGGAGAATAATATAGAACAAAAATGAAAACTATTTGTTTACTCTTTAATTTATAAATAATTAAATAGCCTCTATGGTATTTTAATTCATTATGATTAAATATTACTCATCATGGCTTGAGATTTTTATGGCTTGTTCCTCATGGTAAAGGGGATGTCCTCTGATTATTTCGAGGTTAGTGAGCATCCCTTTGCTTCTAAACCTAATCTTCAATCTTGGATGACTCTTTAGGCTTAAAGTAACTATATAAATTAAAATATTACTTGGAAAATTATGAGACAAATTTTAGTGGGTTCCTTGTGGTCAGAGAAGCTTAGGAAAAATACTATGATGATTTGAATAATTTTGTACATTTTAGAGTTTATTAAATGGGTATAATTGTATTAATTTATTCAAATTATATATTAAAAAATTAATAAAATCAATTTCACATTATGTGTAAAAATCATGGTGATTCATTATGATAATTTAAAATTTATTTGATTAAGTCTGGGCACTAAAGTTGATTTTACAAGGAAGATTATATTTTTGTACAAAAATAATTATATTAAATTAAATACAGTTAGCAAATTGTGAAAAGTGGTTTTTAGAGTTCCTTATGATCAGGAGCAATTAGGAAAAATAAAAATTATTTTTGAGAAAATACTTCTTTTTTGAGCTATATTTAACTTAAAAATAATAAAATAATTAAAAATTTCACAAATACAAAAGTGTTTCAAAATGTTCCTAATGGTTTCCTGATCACATGGAACTCATTAATTTTTTTTCCCAATCTTCCTAAGATAAATATAAATTTTTAAAGGCTTAAAACATATTTTTTTCTTTATTTTCATTGAAAATAATTATAATAAATACATTAAAAATAATAAAAATATAAAAATTATTTCTCTAAGTTCTGTGGACTCAAGGAGGTTTAATAAAAATGTTAAAATTAATTTTTGCAATTAAAACATTTTTTTCATTTAGTTAAATCACTAAAAAATCAATAAATAATTATAAAATTAAATTAAAATTTAATTCAGAAAATCATGGTATTTTGCCTAAGTGTTTCTTTGAGCTAAAGGAACCTCTAGCATTTTTCCCATAAACAAAAAAATATATTAAATTAATATTAAAATTTGTAATTAATAAGTTAAAATATTTATTTAAATTAAATTAAATTTTGCAGAAACCACAATTTCTCCTCTAGTGTTTAATTGCCCTATGAACAAACTACTTTAAAATTTTCAAGGTCATTTGAATTATGTTTATTGAGTTATGAAGCGGAGGGCCCAAGGGCAAAATGGTCATTTTAGACTTTTGTGTCTGAATTAAAATTTAGGATTACCCAAAGGGTGATTGGGTAATTTTGATCTTAATGAGTACTTTTGGATGATTGAAATATAATGGGTTAAAAGGTAGAAGCCAACTTGCTACCTTTCTATGATAAGAGCAAAATTATAATTTTCTAAATTATCATGATTTGGAAGTTAATCAAAGTCAAATGATTCTAATGTTGATGGGCTTAAGTTAGGAGGATGAAAATTCACTTATTTTAAGCCCACAATTGGATGATATGATCCTTTAATGTGGATACACACCAATTAGAGTGAATTTTTAATAATTGTAATTTTCTCCCATTGAGATTATTAAAGATTTGGTAGTGATCTAAGCTTAATATTTAATCTTTTTTGATGGGATTTATAAAGGAACATGATCGATGATAAACACTTCTAAACACTACAAGCCTAGCTTTAGTGGTGGGTACAAAATCTTTAATGACTTGAGTTTGCCTTAGGGACTTTCACCTGCATAACTCTTAAGTGAAATATCAACTAATTAACTGAGTATCTTGCCTTTGGGATAATCAAAATGTCATAGTTCACCGAGTAGCAGGGGTTACCTTTTTAACTTGACCTTGGATGATTAATGGAATAATATGATAAGTTTAAAATGAACTCGAAATATTTCAAGAGATCTTTAATGTAGTTCATGGTCATTTCCCGAACACTTTGGAATCTCTTGAACATTTTGAAGGATAAATTGAACTTGCTATATTTTGTTCTAAAATCATCCATTAAGATCTTTCGGGACCCAATAAGTCATAGTTTGGAGTCTGATAGATACACCTCCATTTCCCAGATAGTATGTTTCTCAACAGATGTTAACATTTCAATTCTCCAAATTGAAAAGTAGATTAAGAATGAAGTTAAAAAATCATCACAATTTGTTTTATATGTTAAAATTGACACATCCAAATTACCTCTTCATTTCATCATATCTATATGTAGGGAGAAAGACAAAGAAAACTACTCAGGCCTCATGAGAAAGATACGAAAAAATATGAATTTCATAACTAAAAGAAATTTTATACAACAATGATAAACAAACACTACTTATCTTTAATTCTTCCTCAAATAAAATCCCTTGTAGCTCATCTTAGACTCTTTCTCCATTTACATGACTCTTAATTCTCTCTTCAAATATGTAGGGAAGAAGAAATCTTTCACTTCTCTCCCTCTCCAACAACTTATAGGAGAAATCACACTTAGACTCACCACACTAAACAATACACACGGTGGAACACCAAAGAAAACTTAATGACACACTAGAAAACTCCTTTTTTTAATCAATTTTCTCTCTAAATAGAGCATAATATTGGTTTTCTAAGAGATGTATCAAATAACTCCTCAAAAAGTGTCCAAGTTTGTTGAATCTTCAAGAACTTCGCCCTGCACTGCCCTGCACCGACTTCAGCTCTGTCAGCGCCCACGATGGCCCTGTCGACGCCAGTGGCCCAAAATTAATTTGTACTCAATGTTAAATGGCGTCGTCAACACACATTCTGGCATCGTTGGCACCTCTGCTGCTCTGGAATCCTTCCTTCATGCTGGCAAAGTCACCGTTGAGTATTTCTCTCCAAAATGTCATTTTAACTCCAAATTCTATCCTTTTTGCTCCAAGTGCTAAAAATCATCAACCTTCAATAAAACATGAAAAATATCTTCTTTTAAAGCGCAATATCTCCAAAAATTAGTATAAAATATAAGTGTAAAAATGCATATATTTTTGGTGCATCACCCCCCATCATGATTGAACTTTTAACTTGTCATTTAAACCTTTAAACCTTAGACTTTAGGACTACGACTTCGCTGAGAATCCTGGAGCTAGCTTTGTAGGAAGCTTTCTACAACTACACAAGGATCTACAATAATTTAAGGATCTACAACAGTATATCTTTCCTTTGAATTAAACAAAGAGCCATAGGATTTTGGGGTTGTTCGCCTAGTGCGACATAAATCCTCAACCTTTTTCTTTCGGCCTTTGTATGACTTTACTATACAATTTAAGCCCTAACTTTTCTTAGGATTTTGAGGTTGACATTCTTCATGACCTAAATCCTCACATCTTCCAAGCTAATTATAAGATTGTCTTACATAAATGTAAGCTCTAATTAATAGAAATTAACAGGATGAAACATTTAAATTATTCCTTCTCAAAATTGAAGCCAAACCAAAGAATACTTTGGGAAGTCACCAAGGTTCTCCTCAGGATTTGTGACATCTCATAGTTCTTCCTCTTTTGGATTTTAAAAATAAATGTTCCAAATTTGAGTCATTCCCATTTCACACCTCCTTGTCCGATCTTTTGAAAAGTCCTATCCTTTGAAATTCTTGAAGACAATACCCCCTGATTTTTATCGAGAGTTTTGTTAGGTGACTTCAGTTATATAAGATATAATTAACTATAGGATCTTGCCTTTCTAAGAAACTTTTAAGAACCCAACTTAATGTAAACCCTATTTTACTTTTTCGTATTAAATACGTGAACTTGTCGGTCAACATAAAAAAAGGTTTTTCACAGACTTAAATGAATGTTATAAATTTTTTAGTTTATTTAATCGAGCGTTACCAACAAGTAGTGTGTCTACCCTTCAGGATAAATGCATTGCTTGCGGTATTAAGATCATTCATTTAAACTATTGAGGATAT
>NEWO01000512.1:254927-265307 GCA_003013225.1 Phalaenopsis aphrodite | reverse complement strand
ATTTGGAACACGAGCAAGAAGAGGAATTAGATCAATATGAAGATCTTTTTTAAGGAAGATTCAAACTATGTTCGAGAAATTTTTGAAATTTTGGAAACTATAGACAAAGATAAATCATTTTGTCCATCTATTGAAAAACCTCCAGAACTTTAGTTGAAGTTACTTTCTGAACATTTAAAGTATGCCTTTTTAGGAGATGCTTCTACTTTACCAGTTATAGTTTCCTCAAAATTAACGATGGAAGAAGAAGAAAGATTGATGAAAATTCTAAAAAATTTTATGAAAGCTTTTAGATGGACAATAGCTGATATTAAAGGAATCAGTCCTTCAATTTGTAGGCATAGAATCCATATGGAAGAGAACTGCAAACTCAGGGCTTATCCTCAAAGGAGATTGAATCATGTTATGAAAGTTGTAAAGAAAGAAATTATCTACCATTTTTCAGATAGTGCATGGGTTAGTCCAATTCACTGCGTTCCTAAAAAAGGAGTAACTATAACTGTGAATGAAAATAATGAGTTAATACCTACTAAACAAGTTATAGGGTGGCGAATATGTATTGATTATAGAAAATTAAATCTTGTCACTAGGAAAGATCATTTTTCATTACCCTTTCTAGATCAAATGCTGGATAGACTAGCTAGGCATAAATACTTTTTTTTCTGGATGGATATACTAGTTATCACCAAATTCAAATATCTCCTAAGGATCAAGAGAAAACAAAGTTTACCGGTCCTTATGGTACTTTTGCTTTTAGAAGAATTCCCTTTGGTTTATGTAATGCACCTACTACATTTTATAGATGTATGATGGCAATTTTTTGTGATTTAATTGAAAAAGGGATTGAAGTCTTTATGGGTGATTTTTCAGTGTTTGGAACTTCATTTGAATCATGTTTAGAACACTTATCTAATGTTCTTAAGCACTGTAAAGAAACAAAATTTGTCCTTAATTGGGAAAATTGTCAATTTATGGTAGCTAGAGGAATTGTATTAGGTCATCAAATATCATAAAATGGTATGGAAATAGATCCTGCTAAAATTCAAGTGATTGCTAATTTAACTTATGCAACAAATGTAAGGGAAATTAGGAGTTTTTTAGGACATGTTGGATTCTATAGGCAATATATTAAAGTCTTTTCAAAGATTGCTAAGTCTTTATGCCATTTACTGGAGAAAGATGCAATTTCCAATTTTGGTGAGGAATGCCTAAAAACTTTTAAGTTATTAAAAGAAAAATTACTCACTGCGCCAATTATAATTTCACCAGACTGGGGAAAACCTTTTGAATTAATGTGTGATACTAGTGATTACGCTATTGGAGCTATTTTAGGACAAAGATATGATAAAATTTTCAAGGTGATTTACTATGCTAATAAAACTCTTAATGAAACTAAAATTAATTATACAACTACTAAAAAAGAATTATTAGCAATTGTATTTCTTTTTGATAAATTTAGATCATAGTTGATTGGAACTCATTGTGTAGTGCAAGCAGATCATTCTGCTATTAAGTACTTAATGAAAAAGAAGGATGTTAAACCTAAACTTATAAGATGGATTTTTCTTTTGTAATAATTTGATTTTAAAATAGTAGATCGAAAGGGGACTGAAAATCAAATTGCTGATTATTTATTCAGGCTTGAGTTAGAAAAACCACTCTACTTTGAAAAAGAAATTAATGAACATTTTCCAAATGAAAAATTGTTCACTATTAATGAGTGGTGTGTTCCATGGTATGCCGACATTGTAAACTTTCTTATTAGTGATATTATACGCAATGGAATGACATACCAATAGAAGATGAAATTTATTTCTAAAGCTAAGACTTATTTTTGGCATGACCCACTTCTATATAAACAAGGAAAGGATTTGATTATTCAAAGATGTGTACCATTAGAATAAACTTATGAGATTATCTAAAAATGTCATAATTCTGATTTTGGGAGACGTTTTGGTATTGATAAAACAACATATAAAATTTTACAATCTGGATTCTATTGGCCTACAATTTTTAGAGATGTTAATGCTTATATCAAAACTTATGATTGATGTCAACGAGTAGAGAATATTTCTAGAAGAAATGAGATGCCCCTCAAGTATATGCTAGAAGTTGAAATAGTTGATGTATAGGGATTAGATTTCATGGGATCATTTATATCATCTTTTGGAAATTTATATATAATGTTAGCAGTGGACTATGTATCCAAATGGATAGAAGCTGTTGCTTTACCTTGATGTGATGCTCAAATAGTTGCAAAATTTTTGAAAAAGAACATATTTTGTAGATTTGGGATGCCAAGAGTTATCATTATAGATGAGGGAAGTCATTTCAAAAAGTCATAATGGAGAAGTTATTAAATACATATCATATAAATCATAGCATTGCTACTTCTTATCATCCTCAAATAAGTGGTTTGGTTGAATTATCCAATCAGGAAATTAAAAGAATTATGGAAATATTTGTGAATCCAATAAAAATGGATTGGTCAGTCAAACTTGACTATGCTTTGTGCGCTTATAGACTGCATATAGAACAATTATAGGAATGTCCCCATATAAGCTTATATTTGCGAAAGCTTGTCGCTTGCCAGTTGAGCTTGAGCATAAAGCATATTGGGTGATTAAATAATTCAATTATAATTTGAAATATGCTGGTGAGAAAAAATTATTACCATTAAATGAACTTGAAGAAATAAGGAATGAATCTTATGAGAGTGGTAAAATTATAAAGAAAAGATGAAGATGTGGCATGATCGAAGGATTCTTATTGAAAATTTTCAGACAGGGCAACGAGTTTTGTTATATAATGCAAGGTTAAGATTATTTCCAGGCAAACATAAGTCCTAGTGAATGGGCCTATTTATTGTGATAAAAGTTTATCCTTGTGGAGCTGTGGATATTAAAGATCCTAAGTTTGAGAAATTATTTAAAGTGAATGGTCATAGACTGAAACCTTATTTTATGGGGGATTAGCATAAATTTAATGATGAAATGATGTTGGGTCAACCAGAATAAGCATTGGTTACGTCAGGCTGACGACGTAAAACTAAGTACATTATTGGAGGCAACCCATAGTTATCAGTGTGTTTTTGTTTTGGTTGTTGTTTTATGTATGATTAAGATAATTGGGGTAGTATTTTTTAGACTATTATGTGTTATTATTGATTTTAAGACTTTATTTAGAGACACAGACATGTTAGAAGGAAAATTTGGACGTTAAGTTGACTGGTGCAAAAATGTGCATTGGCGCTTAAGCACCAGTATTCGACACTTAAGTGTGGCATTTTAAACACATGTGTGAAATTGATATTCTAGAAGGTTTAACCACCAATTAGTTTATAAAAACATGCCAAGGCAGTTTTTAGACGTGTCTAAGAGTTATTAGAGAGATTTAGCCCTATAAATAGAAGGGTTTTATGAAGGAATTTCACCCTAGATCATTTTTAGTCCTAAAAATCTAAAAGAGAAGAGAGATTTAGAGAAAATGTCTTCATGGGAGATGAACTTAAAGAAGAAGGAAGAAACCTTGAGGAAGAGGTTCATTAGTCAGAGTGCACAAGAGTTGTATAATTGTTTCTTAACCATTAGTATTGATGAAATTTTGGAAAATATCAACAAAATTGAGTCTACCATGTCTTTACTTGAGACCAAGGTAATTGAGATTCATGCACACCTTGAGCATATTGGATGGAAATTGAAAATGAAATTTAGCCATACTAGTTATATAGAGGAAGCAGATAAGGAGATGTTTCTTAAGCAGAATGGATTGAAGAAGATAATATTGGAGCACGTCACCACCATCCGTTCTATCAACTTTATATTTCGATTACCCCAAGAGAGACTAATGAAAAACCTGAGTTTGTTCCATCAAAGAAAGAGTGGAATTAAGTTCTATGTTTGAGTTTGTTTATTTGGAGTCATTGTGCTTACATGTTAGTGTTTGTTTTTAGTGTTTATGACTTTTTATGAGTTTAATTGTGAATGTTTGTTAGGTGTTTTTACTTAAACAATTTTCTCATCCAAGACTATTTGGAGTGAGAATTAAGTGTTACATGTATTTGTACTTGTTTGTGAATTAATACAAGTTTTTTTATGTAAATATTTTTGTTATTTTTGGCCTCGAATCAAAATAGTTATATGAGAGAATTTTGGGAGAGAGGGGAGATATAGGAAATCGAAAATAATAATTTAAGTGTTATGAGACCATTTAGGGGTGGTATACTTAGGCAATAGTGCATTTTACTTAAATTTAAAAATCTTGATAATCGTGCACTGGCGCCTAAGCGCTACATCTCACGCTTAAGCGTGAGCTATCCCGAGAGGCAGGTACCTAAGCACCACTTATCCGTGCTTAAGCCCTGGTTCATGAAAACTGGTTCGCAAATGGTTAAAAGTGAAAATTTCACTCAAAAAATGCCATTTTTAACCCCCTCGTCACCTTCTTCCTCTTAAAGTCACGATTTTGGAAGGCTAGGGCACATTTATAAGTGGATATTTCTTGGTGGAATCAAGAAAAATTTTCTATATCCAAGTTTCTTGAGGTAAGAGCTTTACTTCTACGCAAAAAATTTGGATATTCACCATGTTTTTTTAGCACATTTCAAGAAATTTGAAAATCACTTTTCATGGTGAAAAATGAGGAAAAATCTATGGAAATTGCATGGGAAGTGTAGTTTACACTTTTGGAAGTTTAGTTTTGTAGCTTAGACTTGATTTTTGAAGTTATTTTTGGAATTTATAAAATTTGTAGAATGACACCAAGAATGAAGAGGAGTAAAGGAAAGAGCCCTTTTGATTCGAGCAAGTTTGTAAGTTCGAAGGCTCAGGATCGATGCTGTGTGCCTTGCAGTCATGAAAGCTTATCCAGGAGCATTTTTTCAAGAATCAAGGTGGAGCCGTGGAAGATTTGATCATTTGTCGATATTGGGAATGATTTTATTGTTTCTCTGCTGTTGTAGTTATTTATGTTGTTTGGGAGTACTATGCAAACCTTCTTGAAGCTGAAGGCGATAGAGTCATGGTTCGAGGAAAGTTAGTACCTTTTTCACAGGAGGCAATCAAATAGTTCTATCATCTATCACCTGATACTTTATGTTTTTATGCAAATTATAGTCCGACTGAGGCGGATCTAGATGAGACTATTTTGTTTAACTAATGGAAGAGGACTCTTAAAGATCACTAATGAGAGGAGAGTCAATTTTCTAACTTCAAATTTAGGTGCACCTGCAAAGGCCTGACAATACTTCATTTCTTCTCGTCTGCTTCCAACAAATCATCTTTGTGACGTTACCAGAGAGAGAGAGCGATGTTAAATTATTGTATCCAGGAAGGAAAGCTCATCAAAATTGAAGCTTTGATTTATCAGACTATCATCAGTTCTTCCACTACTCTTACTACTATAGGTCTGAGATTTGCTTCCTTGATCTTTTCTTTATGTAAGGAGGCTAGAGTGAAATAT
Source organism: Phalaenopsis aphrodite (assembly GCA_003013225.1). Taxonomy (NCBI): domain Eukaryota; kingdom Viridiplantae; phylum Streptophyta; class Magnoliopsida; order Asparagales; family Orchidaceae; genus Phalaenopsis; species Phalaenopsis aphrodite. Next base: position 259,847 of record NEWO01000512.1, on the reverse strand, counting down.
GATAGCTGGGATGAAGTCCTGTTGCCTCTAAAGCCCATAACTAAAGTAATTGTGAAGACTTATTTTGAGCATTCAATTTTTTTAGGAGCTATGGAATGGAGACATCTGCTGCTTCTACATCTGCTGCTTCTACATCTATACCATCTACCTCACATGCTTCTACATCTAGAGGTGAGTCTACTGAGACCCATGATCAATTATTATAGAGGATGATGAATCATATTAACTATATTGCTGATAAAGTTCAGAATTTAGAGCATTTTGTTGAGCATAATGATAGATATAATAGGAGAAAGAGTGATTATGAAGAGAAATTCCACTCGTCTTTGGGGAACCTAATTCGGAGCGACCCAAGAGTACAATTTCCTCCATATCCTCAATATCCTGATTACGAGCTTGTAGAAACATGGAATAGCGATGATTCAGAGGATGGGGAGTAGGACTGAGAGATTTTATTTTTATGTTTGTAGCATGTGATAGACTATGTGGTATGGACTTGCTACATTTGCATCTATTTGTTGATTTGGACTATGTTTTGTGTTTTGAACTTTTATGTTTTATTGTTATTGTGATTTTTTTGTTAGTTAGTATTTGGTTTTTAAAATTCTAGTGTAGTAATGGTTGTTGTATGTTTAGGAGTGTTTTAGTTAGTTTAGAACTTAACTTAATTCTATGCCCTTTGAAAAGTTGAAAATCTTGCTAACTTAGATCTTACATTTATATTCTAGAAACTGCTACCCTGTATTTTTTTCTTTTATTATGTTGTAAGTTTGTTTTTTGTTGAGATTGTGAAGTCAAAGTAGTGTGTTTGTTTCCTTATATGTTTATACCCATTATTTCAAAGTCTATTGAATCTCAACATGTTGAATTAAAATAAAAATAGTAGAAAATTTGATCAAAATTAATTTTACTCCTATTTTTAGTTTTACACTTGTATAATTAGGGTACAAAAATTCATGTAAGCATGTTATTTTAATTTTCATTCCTGCTTATATATATTTGATGCGAAACTATTTAATCTTGTTAAAAATTTAAGTTTGGGAGGGGATGAAAAATATTTTTAAAACTTGAATTTTAATTGTTCTCAAATGAGCTACAAGTGAATTTGATTTGAAAAGAAAAATGAGCATGTATATGAATTTATATTAGGAAAGTAAAATTTGATTTTAGAAATGAGTAAGAGAATTTTGTTGAAATTTTGAGTAATAAAGAACAACTTTAAGTTAAAAGTTTTTAGTGTAGAAAATGATTAATATAAGAAACTATCTTTAGTAAGAAAATTGTATTTTTAAAAAATTTTACAAATTTCAACTTTTATTTTTAATACTTAAATTTCTTTTATTAAAATAATTTTCAAAACTATTATTATATTTATAAGTAAAAATTTTAAATCAAGACTTTGCTTTAGGAAAGGACAAGTGAAATTCAAAATTATTAATGTTCTATCCAGATATAGTAATCCTTATTTGAAAAAGAAAAAGAAAAATAAAAAGAAAAAGAAAAAGAAAAAAAAGAGAAATTAAAAAAGAAAAAAAATAATGGAGGAGAAGCTTGATGATTAGTGTCTAATCAAAAAATGGTTCTACATTTGATTTTTTTAAAGTATAAGACTTGATAAATTCTTAAACTTAAAAATATAATATACTCAGTAAAATTATTTCTAATAAATATTTTTAAGTGGAGAAAATAATAGAACAACAATTCTAAATTTGGAAGGCTTACAATATTTCTGAATTAGATAGGAACTTATATTTTCATATTCTTAACATTAAGAATTTCTAAACTTTAAGTTGGTCTCATTTACTGAATATTTTTTCTAAATTATACTATAATATTTCTAAATCTAAATTTCTAGTAACTCCTAAAGAAACTCATATACATATCATATTTATTTAGTTTTTAAAGATTGAAGCGTCATTTGAGGACAAGTAACATTTTAAGTTTGGGAGATTTTGATACACTTAAAATATATAGTGTTTTTAGACGAATTTTTATACCCATTTTTGAGATATTGTTTTTTAATGAAGGTGTTTGTGTGTTTTTCTTTCAGGTACAATTAAAAAGGTTAAAAATGCTTAAAGGAGCGAAAAACGATCAAATTTCGAGCAAATAGGTGAAAATTATGCAAAAGCGTTATGGCGCCTAAGCACCAAATCCGACACTTAAGCGTCGGTTAAACAGAGAAGGTCGCGCCTAAGTGTCAAAGGCCCCGTGCTTAAGCACCAGTGGCAGTTACTTAGTAGTTTTCTTCATTGGTCGAATTTGGAAGAGGCATTTGAGCCACCTATTAGCTTAATAGGTGGTTACAACCACCAAGGACGAAAATACTTGTGAAAGAAGACATCTCTTGGGTAAATACATCGAATCAAGACATATTTTGAAGAGATACCAAAACACCTTTGGGAGATTTATAAAAGAAGGAAGATTGAGACTTTGAAGTGTGGGTTCTTGAAAAGAGAAAGTTTTGAAAGTTCTTGAAGAAATTGGGGAGTTAGTTTGGAGATATTTTCAGTCACCACACCAAATTTTTGGTCTAGCCTTTTATTTTAGTTTTATATTGAGAGTGTTGTAAAAGAGAAGAGATTCAAAGGAACTTCAAGAGTTTGGTCACTGTAAAAATGTCTATATTATAAATAATTACATCATTTCCCTGTGAGTTCGATATTCAGGTCTTAATCAGAAAAGTCCTATTTTACTTAATAACGATACATATACTTTTGTAATATCTCAATATATATAAATTAAAAAGTTAAATTCTTATTTTTCTTCAACTCAAAAAATTATGAAAACTTGCTTTTCGAGTTCTCTGTGATCAGGGGAATATTATAAAAATAAAATGATATTGAAAATAAAAACTTCATTCTTAGCTTATATTAAATATTTAAACAATTAAAAATTCATAAAAATCACAAAAATAATAAAATTTATGGAAATGTTCTAAATTGTTTTCTAAGCGATTAAAAACAATTTAAATATTTTTCATGATTTTCTAAATAAAGATATTGTATTTTAAATATTAAAATAATTTTTAAAAGCTAACAAATAGATTTCCACTAAAATAATTCTAATAAATAAAAAATAACATAAAAAGTATAAAATTTGCTTCTTTGGGTTCTCTAACCTCAGGAAGATTTTTTAAAGGTGCAAAACTTAATTTTCCCTTTTTAAAATATTTTATTAAATACCCCATAACTTGAAATAATTCTAATAATTCAAATAAAACTTAAAAAATAATGAATTTTTTTCCAAAAGTGATTAGGCTTCACCTTGGTCAAGTTAGCAAATTTTCTTTGAAAAATCCTATTTTTGCATGAAAATAATTATATAAATTAAATTAAATTTTGAAGAATCACATTTTCTCGTCTGATGTCTTAATTGGTTCATGAATGAAGTAGGATAAAAATTTCAAATTCATTTGATTTGAATTTGACAAATTATGAAGCGTTGGACCCTTAAGGGCAAAAATGTATTTTTAGGAATTTGGCCTTAATTAACATTTAGGCTTGATTTAACGAGGGAAACTGCTTTTGGTTTTAATGGAAACTTATTGTTGGTTTGACAATGATTTCTACTTTTACACTAACATATGGTTTTGTTTTCTCCATAGATTCTGAGTAGTTTTATTGATCTTTCTACTTAAAATGATAAGTAATTAAGTGTTGGATGGAAGTTGTAAAAAGTATTAATCTTTAATGTTGGAAGAAGTTGTGATGATTTAATTCCATGTACTTCATTTACTTCTTGATTTGGTCAATCCAGATGTTAAAATTTGTTGTGAGAATATGTAAGAACCGGGTTGGTATTGTCTCAGTCAACAATTGAAAAAAATTTCATGAGGTTACTTGAATGAGAATGTAGTTCATATGATTGAGTGCAATGAATAGCGAATTATTCATTGAAGGGTGTAAAGTTAGAGGAAATTAAAGTAATAAGTTAAAGCCCCCAACTTGGTTTATTGTTTTAGATTCTGATACGAGTTGTTAGCCACTGGGTGGAGGGAATCAAGGGAAGTTGAGAGTGAGAGCTAGTATCTTCCCTGCCTAGCCGGTCTTCAGAACTTTTCAAACTTTAAATTAGCCAATGTTCTTTATAGCATCTTTAGTAAGGGTAAAGAATATTATTGCTCCTATTTGGATAATACAATTTGCATACTTCCACAACAGAATTCCTATACTTATTTCTGATTCATGATAAGGAAAATATATTTTCATATTTAGTGCTTTTCTTCTATAAAAACTCATGTTATCTTTTTAAGTTGTTATTTTTTTATCGAAATATTAAAAATATCAAAAATATTTATGGATCAAGTTTTTGCTTTTTTTGCAAAATAAAGAAATATAAGTGAATAATATAATCAGAGTTATTTTTAAACAGTTGCATATAAACAGTCGAGATCAATCATCCAAACATGTTTATTAGGATCAAAGTTACCCATTTATCCCTATTTAACTCTAAATTTTGATTAAGGCATGAGAGTCCTAAAATTAACTCTTTTCCCTTAGGGCACTTCACCTCATAACTCTTTAAACACAACTCAAATGACTTTGAGGGCTTAAAGTGTTTTATCCATGAGGTAATTAAAATGTTAAAGGAGGATATGTGGACTACTCATAATTTGATTTAATTTAGATATTTTAAACTTAGAAAATAGAATTTTCAAAATTTAATTTATTTAATCGTTCAAAATATAATTTATATTTATGGAAAAAATATTTGTGGTTTTCTAAGGTCAGAGAAACACTTAAATAAATTTTCATGATTTTTTGAATCAAATTTCTATTTTTATTATTTAATTTTAGATCAATTTTCATGATTTATTTAAGTAGAAAATAGTATTTTAATTACAAAATTTTTTTTTATACTTTTATTAGATTCCTCTGAGTTCAAAAAACTTAATGGATCAAGTTTTGTATTTTTTTT
>NEWO01000512.1:231329-254506 GCA_003013225.1 Phalaenopsis aphrodite | reverse complement strand
ATTAATACAAGGTATTTACATTTAACTAAGTATAAATTTCACAAAAAGATTAAAAGCATCACAATATTTTTCCTAGATTTCTCTAACAACAGGAAACCTACTAAAATTGTTCTCATAATTTTTTATGTGATATTTTGAATTATGTAATTAAAGTAAGCCAAAATGGTCACCCTAGCTTGAAAATTAGGGTCAGAATCATAGAGACGCCCTCTGACCTTGGAAAAATCAAAAGACATAGCCTCTGTCATGAGGAACAATCCCTCAAAATTTCAAGCCATGATGAGATGTTTTAAGCCATGGAGAATTAAAATTACACAGAGGGTATTAAATTAATTAAAAATCAGGGAGTGACAAAATAATTTCTATTTTTAGTCCACATTATTCTCCTCTGTTCGTTATGCAAGAGAATATTTTTCTTTTATTTTTATGATTTTTTTAGAGAAAGATATGGATTTTTGAACTTTAGGCATTTAAAATAATTAAAAAATCGCTATTTTTCTACTTATCTGTGTGGAGCCAACTCATCCTCGTTCGCTATGAAGGCTCCACACGTTGGTCCACCATTTGACTCCGCCAACCACGTAGCCTCCATGTAGACTGCGCTTTATGCATCATGAATTTGTCCGGCTTGATCTCCTCCGTCCATTGAATACAAGTGTGATCGAATGGCTCTCCGTTGTCGTCCCCAAGTGACCTAACCCGTGAGCCATTCACACTAAAACCTTAAGATCCTTGCCTAGACTCAACCAAATCACATGGGGTTTGTTGTTAAACCTTCATCTACTCAAGAAAAACACATCTATATGGTTTATACCATATGAATTACAATAAATATGTATGGAGAGTCAAAACAAGCTTAGTTTAGAATTGGAGTTCAATACCTTCGTATGAGAAGGGAGGCCTCAATCAGATGGTTGTGGTAGCTTTGATTGGTCCCAAAAAACCTCCGGATGAAGTCACAAGCCTTGGTGAATGGTCTAGGTATGAATTTGATCAAGCTAGATTTCAGGTGTTGGTGTAGATCAGAGGTTAATTGAGAGGGGCCTTTTGTGGGGAATCAACTTCTTTCATTGTGAGGATGGTGTGTGCACAATTAATTGGAGTTTGGTTCACTGTGTAGGTGCGGACAGATTTTTCTTAGTTTTAGGTCAAATTTCAGTGCATAAATTGGCTCTTTAGGGTGGCTATCAGTGGCTGAGAGCAAGGGGATTGCACTTGGGATGGTTTGGAAAAGCTCTAGTGAGATTTTGGCAAAGTTTACTTAGGGTTCCAAGCACTCTCCTCTTTGGCCATGGAGAGCTCCATTTGAATCCATGGCTGCCTGGTGGAGCTCAGAGCTTGGAGTTGGGTGTTAAAGCTTGCTGAGGTGGAGCAAAGAAAGGCTTCAATGGCCAATGGGAGTGAGCTAAGTCAGGGATGTTCAATTTTGGGTTTTGGCCACTTGGGGCTCCCTTGGGCTGGCTATTTTTGGTGGTTGAGGAGATGGCTAGCCATGATTAAGTCTCTTCTTAGCTCAGGGAGGTTAGGGGGTGTTTAGTGATGGTTAACCCCCAAGGGTAAGCAATGATGAAGGCGATATTTGAGTTTAGGCCAAATATGGGGAAAAATCCCTTAAATCAAGGGACCATTGGTCCATGGCTCATTTTGGCTGGTTAATGTGGGTTTAGCCTGGTCCATAAGGTGTGCTTAGTGGTCGTGGGGAACTTAATTTGATGACTTTATGATGTCTAAGTCAATTTTGGAGCATGGGTCCAATTTGGGTTCAAATGGATAAGAGTTGGGTTTGGGTTAGGCTAGCCATGACTTTGAGCCCAATGGATTTATTAACATTGTGTAGATGATTGTAATGAAGATTTTGGTGAAGGATTGAAATGTTCTTAGACCAATTAGAAGCTCAATTTGAAGGATTTTTGGATTTTTATAAATTTGGCATGTCGGGTTAGACTTGGGTCTATGTTGGGCTAAGGTTGGGTGAGGTTCAAATTGATTGTTGAAAAGGGTGCCAATTTTGGGGTTAAGGCACTCAATTTGGTGGAATTTGGGTGCATAGCCAATTTGGGGCAAATTTGAGGATTTTTTAGACTTGTGTTGAAATTTAATGAAATTGAGGCTTCACCAAGGCTAATTGAAGGTTCAATTTGGTGTGTAGGACTGTTATGAAGAGTTTAGGATCCAAATTGAGGCTAATTAAGTAGGCTATGTGGTTCAATTAGGTGGGATTAATTCATAGGGCCAAAATTTGGGGTTTGACTTAGATCAAGATTATTCTCAAAGCATGGGCCAGTTCGGATTCAATTTGGTTTAGATTGATCATTTGAAGGGTGAATTTGAGTTTAGGATTAAAATTGAGGTAAATTGGGACCAAATTGATGGACATTTAAGGTGAATTTGGAGAAATTAGGCCCTTAAAGGCAATTTGGGGGTTTTGGTTAAAAAGGTCAAATTGGCCAACTTGGGTCCAATTGGAGGGTCCCAATTGGTTTTGGAGACATTTGAATTGATTTTGGAGGTTTTGGGAAAGTTTGGGGTACTAAGGGTAATTTTATAATTTTGGCAATTTTGGGTGTATTTTGATAAATTTGGAATTTTTTGGTGATTTTGGGTAATTTGGGTATTTTGAAATGGTTTGAAATGATTTTTGAACAAATTTGGGTATTCTGGGTGAAATTAGGATTTTTTGCCAACTTTGGGATTCTGTGGTGTTTAGGTAATTTGGGTGGATTTAGGGGCAAAAGGCCAAGTTGGATATTTTTGGTAAAATTGGGAAGACAACCACCATATGTGAACTATGGACCAATGGAATCCCCATTTGGGTCCTCTATGTACTGGTCTTATAGTTTAGGGCTAGTGGGTTTAGGGGATCATCTACATGAGTCTCCCAAAAGATCAAGGGATCAAAGTCAACAATTTTGGGTTTTAGGATTGTGAGTGAGTATAGGTGATAGTTAATGTAGGAGAGTAAACTAGCTCCAGGCCAACACCCAGGGATAACCCTAAGGCCAGAAAGTGCTATTGGGGCTCAACATGAGCCCACTCATGCTGACCCGACCTACAAAGTTCTAAAGGTTATGACCAATATATGGAACTTCAAGTTTAGCAAGAAGGCGTATAGAATTTCTAAGGGTGAGGGTTCCTTTCTAGTTTTCTAAGAATAGTCAATAGGAAAGTCATATGACTAGACTTTTGGCAACTAAAGAGGAAAAACTAAACCTCAACAAAAAATGAGATCAACAATAGTAAATATGTCACTTGAGGACAAGTAACATTTACGTTTGGGGGATTCCGATACATCAAAATAATATGTTGTTTCAAGTATACATTTTATGCTTATTTTTTGTGATATTGCAATTTAAAGAAGGGTATTTTCATGTTTTTTTTGCAGGTGTATCAGCTTTAGGTATTTGGAGCAAAATTAACAATAATGATGAAATTTGGAGCCAAAATAGTGAATTTTGGCGCCAGAAGTGCCATTTTACAGAGAGCTGACACCAGATTAGGCATCTGAACCTCCAAAACCCAAACTAACATGACTTAAGCAAGCTAGCGCCAGATGCACCAGAACTAGTGCCAGAAGCGCCAGAGATAACTTTTTGTGGATTACGATAGTTTGAATGAATTTTTCATGAACTTTCAAAAGGACACTTGTTCTAAACACCCTTTGGAGTGATTCAATGCATTTAGACGGTTTGTAAGTTTCTTTTATGAAGGGATATGTCTCTTGGATCAATAGACATGTCTTTTGAATTCAAAAGAATTGACTTTTGGATAGAATTTTGAAGGGAATTTTGAATTCCTTTTGGAGGGAGGCAGCCTTTAATAGAAGAGAAGTTTTGAAAAACTTGAAGATAAATAAGGAGGCGTGTAAGGGTGGTGAGTACCGGAACGAGGGAATAGTACTAAGTGTATCCAACCGTAAGATCACCATGTACTCTCAACGTCACTTAGAATTGAGAGTATCGGAGCTAGATTTCCTCTTCAATACACTTCTAAGAGAGAATTGAGAGTACACGTAAGAAAAGAAAGGCTTCAAGAGAACTTCTATGATTTTGGTTGCGAAGGATTGTGAGATAAGTTGTGTCTTCTTTTGTTTTGTGAACTTTTTTTTATTTATGAAATCCCTGCTTTGTTGTATCTTTCTCATGAATTCTTAGTATTCTTCTTTATCCACCCTATAGCTTTAGAAAAATATGAAATCAAGATGATCTTATATTTTTCATAGTTTAAATGAAAGTGCACTATACCCCAAACAATGTATCTTTCCCGAAGGATAAACACAAGACTTGAGGATGAGTTTCGATCAAATAAACTGAGAAATATATGACATTTGTTTGGTCTGCGAAAGTATTTTATTTTCCGACATTTTCCCCTATTTAATATAAATAATTAAATAGGGTTTATAATAAGTTGAGTTCAGAAAAGCATCCTATGAGGGCAAGCCCCTATAGTTAATTACATCTTAGATAACCGAAGTCACCTAAGAAAAATCTCAATAAAAATCAGGAAATGTTATCTTTGAAGAGGTCAAAAGGATAGGATTTTTTAGTGAGATCGGACAAAGTGGTGTGAAAGGGGAATGATTCATATTTGAAACATTATATTGTAGACTCCAAAGGAGGAAGAACTAGGGGATGTCATAGATCCCGAGGAGAACCTTGGTGACTTCCCAAGTTATCCTAATGTTTGGCTTTAGTTTTGTGGGGAAATTATTTGAATGTTTCATCCTACCAAATTTATTAATTAGGGCTTACACTCGCGTGAATCAATCACAAAAATAGCCTGGAAGATGTGAGGATTTAGGTCATGACGAACAACAACCTCAGAATCCTAAGATGAGTTAGGGCTTATATTGTACAGCTAAGCTATTCAAAAGCCTAAATATATGGTGAGGATTTATGTTGCATAAGGAAACAACCTCAAAATCTTATTTCTTGTTGTTTAATTCGAAGGAATGATATGCTATTGCAGATAATCTTGCAGTTGAGGATGGTCGTGCTGCCCACGATGCTATCTCTAGGCTCCCGTCGTGACGAGTTTATGTTTTCTAATGTGTCAAGTTATAATGTCAAATCAGATGTCCCAATGGTTATGGTTCTTTAAAATATTGTGAGGCATGTTAAAGTTGATTAGAGCAACACCGATTGGATCATTCCCTAGTTCTGGTACCACTATTTTCTATTAGATTCACTTAGTCTAAACAAATTTACTAAACTCAATTTAATGAGTTCCATACTTTCATTTATATTGTGGGAAGTCTCGTTAGCAAAACGTAGGTTACCTCCTTCGAGGAATTCCAGATCATCCGATAGAGCGTCTTAGTTTAGTTGCAATTCTTGTTTTGTGATGTTTGTGATTAAATTTTGAGTTATTTTATATTTTGAATATTTTGGCGATGAATTTTATTTTGGTTGATTTTAGTTTTGGTTTTGGTTTTATGGTGATCCTAGCAGTGTTGGTTTTCACACAGGGTGACATCATTGTTTAACATGCAAGTTTTATGAGCATAAAAATACAATGTGGAAAATACAAGAGAAGACATTAGTATAAACTGTAAAAGTGTACATGGTGAGTCTTCTCGTTCAACCACCTGAAAGGTTAGTACTTGCAAGGCATGTATATAATATTGCAAGAAATTTAATTTGCAAGAGTAGATGAAGGTTTAGCTACCAAACTCTAGGCTATGATTTTGTTGGCTCTTAGAAGATCCTAGTGGATGATTTAAGAATAAAATGTGGCAAGTCCAATTTGCCCTTCAAAATATCCAATAGATTGCAAAATGCTCGAGGCATGATCCTGGACCATTTTAAAGATCTCTTGAAGTGTTCCGGTTTTGTTGATGTTGTGCAAGGCCCCATTATATTTCAATCATCCAAATATGCTTATTAAGATCTAAATTACCCATTTTCCCTTTGTTAATTCTAAATTTCAATTAAGGCGCCAAAGTCTAAAATTACTCTTTTGCCCTTGGAGCACTTCACCTCATAACTCTTTAAACACAACTCAAATGATTTTGAGGGTTTATAGTGTCATATCCATTAGGTAACTATAATTTTTAGAGGAGAACATGTGGACTTCTCATAATTTAATTTAATTTAATTATTTAAATTCACAAAATAGGATATTCAAAAGTTGATTTGTTTAACTTTCCAACATGAAGTTTTTATTTATGAGAAAATGATGAAAGGTCTTCTTAGGTCAGAGAAATACTTAGGCAAATTTTCATGATTTTTTGAATCAAACTATTATAATATTTTTAATGGGGAAATGGGGAAAATCCCTCTTTAAGCCTTTGAAAACTATTTTTAATTTAGAGAAAATTAGGAAAAATAGTTTAATGAGTCTCAAGTGATCAGAGAACAATTAGGTACATTTTGAAATATTTTGGTATTTTGAGATTTTCAATTATTTTAATTATTTTAAATCCAAAATATGGCTCTAAAATCAAGTATTTTACCAAAAATAATTTTTATTTTTCCTAAGTGCCTCTGATCACAAGGAACTCAGAAAACCACTTTTCATAATTTTTCCAAGTGTATTTAATTTATTATAATTATTTTTGTACAAAAACACAAGGTTTCTTAAAAAATCAACTTTAGTGCTTAAACTAAGTCAAATAATTTTGAAATTTTTTTAGTGGTAAGTATGGTTTTTATGGATAATTTGGGATTGATTTTGTCAATTTTTTTATATCTGTTTAATTTACATAAATTCATGGAAGATATTTACATTTAATTATGTATAGAAAATATACAAAATAGTTCAAATCATAACAATATTTTTCCTAGATTTCCTTGACCACAAGAAACCTACTAAATTATTTCCTTAATTTTTCAAGTGATATTTTGATTTATATAATTAAAATAAACCAAAATGGTCACCTTAGCTTGAAAATTAGGGTTAGAAATATAGAGATACTCTCTGACTTTGGAAAAATCAGAAAACTTCTCCTCTATGATGAGGAATAAACCCTAAAAATCTCAAGCCATTGTGGGCACTCCTTAATCATGGAGAGTTAAAATACCCCAGAGGGTATTTATTCAATTAAAAATAACATGTTTGTCAAATAATTTTTACTCTTAGTCCACATTATTTTCCTCAGTTCACTGAGGAAGAGAATATTTTTCTTTTATTTTTATGATTTTTCTATAAAAAGTTATGAATTTTTAAAGATTTATTATTTTTTTAATTAAATAAAGGCTTAATTTTCTATTTATCTTAATTGCACACTGCGTCATCCTCATCCTTCTTGATGAGCCATGCATCTTCTCTTGGTTCGGCGATGCCATCTGACTCTACAGCAACGCGTCCCGCTGGTCACGCATGAAGACTCTATCCGGCTCGATCTCGTCCGTCGATCCAAAACACACTCGATTAGACGACCCTCTATCATCGTCCCCTGTATCCAAAACCCAAGAATCGTTTAACTTTAAACCTTACGATCTTAGCCTATACTCAACAAAATCAATTTAGGTTTGTTCCTAGACCTTCATTTACTTAAGATGAGTACATCTATAAGGTTACATTGCTCTAAATTGCAAGTTTTCTTCACAAAGGGCCAAACTGAAGAGTTAGTGAGCTATACCTTTGCCTAAGAGGTGAGGCCTCAATTGAGTTCTTGTGGAAGCTTCAGTGGAGTCTAACAAACCTCGTGGATGTGTTTATTTCCTGTGGTGAAGGCTCTAAGTATGAGTTTGATCAAAGGATGGAGAGGCCTTGGTCTAGGAATAGGTTAGAGTGCTCAAAACAGGAGGATTTATATGGGGATCCTCCTCTCCTGCTCTGGTGAAGCTCAGAAGCAAATCAATTTAGGGTTTGGGAGAGTTTTTAGAAAGGCTAAATTTTGCTCTAATTTTGAGCTCAAAAATTGAGCTCAAGTGATGGGGAAGATGGCCAAAGGATGGTTGCAATATGGTTAGGGAGTATCTTGGAGGAGCTCTAGAAACATTTTTAACAGATTTAGCCAAAGAAAAATTTTTATGATCCCCTTTGAAACCATGGAGGAGGGGTTTATGTAAAAGAACCTAGGATGGTTGTCATGGCCTCCAATTGGGTGCAATATAGAGCTGAGGTGGAGGGCTTCAAGATGCTAAACACCAATCAGAGCTAGAAACATTGGATGAGTGAAATTGGGTTTGAATTTAGGCATAGGGGTTCTTGATTTTGGCTCCTCTGGTGACTAGGGTGGCTGGCCATGCAGGGGAGGTGCTTAAGTGGCTCAGGAACCTCAGAGGAATCTGTCACAACAATTAATTTGGCCTGGTGATATGTTTTGGAAAAGATAACTTTGGCTTAAGAAATTTAGGAAACAAATCCCTTGATTTAGGGGACCTTTGATTTATGTCTCATCTAGGGTAGGTTAAGTGAGTCTAGCCTGGTCATTAGGGTCCCAAAGTTGGCTGTAGAAGTCTTACCTTGATCAATTTGACATGTCAAGGTCAATTTTGTTGCATGAGTTCAATTTTGTGTCAAAATGGCTAAAATTTGGGTTTGGGTTAGGTTTACCATGAATTTGAGCCCAATTGATTGATCAACATTGTGTAGATGATTGTTATGAAGATTTTTGGTGAAGGATTGAAGTAATTTTGAGTTCAATTGGAAGCTTTATTTGAAGGATTTTGGGATTTTTGTCAATTTGGGGAAGTTGGGCTAGACTTGGGTCTAGATTGGGCTAAGTTTGGGTTCAGCCCAAATTGATGGCCTATAGAAATGTCATGAAGAGTTTTCAACATCAATTGGGTGCCAATTTTTGGGTTAGGGCAATCAATTTGGTGGAATTTTAGGGTATGGCCAACTTGGGGCAAATTTTGGGTTTTTTTTGGAATTAGGTCAAAATTAAATGAAATTGAGGCTTCACCAAGGCCAATTGAAGGTCAATTTTTGTGTGTATGATTGCTATGAAGAGTTCAGGATTCAAATTCTGGCAATTTGAGTAGGCTATGGGGTTCAATTAGGTGAGATTAGGTTATAGGACCAAAATTGAGGGGTTTGACTTCGATCAAAATTGAGCTCAAATAATGGGCTATTTAGGCATAAATTTGGATTATATTGGTTATGTTAAATAATAATTTGAGTTTAGAATTGAAATTTAAGGGAATTGGGCTCAAATTGATGGACATTTGAGGTGAATTTGCGGAAATTGGGTCTTTAAAGGCAATTTGGATGTTTTGGTCAAAATGCTCAAATTGGCCAAATTGTGGTCAATTCAACAGTTAAAATTTATTTTGGAGACATTTGAAGTTATTTTGGAGGTTTTGGGAAAGTTTGGGGTGTCAAGGGTATTTTTGTAATTTTAGCAAATTTTGGGGTGTTTTTGCAATTTTGGAATTTTTTGGTGGATTTGGGAAATTTGGGTATTTTCAAATGGTTTGAAATGATTTTTGAGCAAATTTAGGTATTTTGGGTGAATTTGAGGATTTTTACCAAATTTAAGGTTTCAAGGACATTTAGGTAATTTGAGTGGATTTAGGGAAAAAAGGCCAAGTTGGACATTTTGGTAGATTTGGGGTACCAAATATGAGCTATGAAGCAATGAAATCCACATTTGGGTCCTCTACGTACTGGTCTTAGCTAAACCCTAGCCTAGGCTAATGGGTTTAGGGGACCATCTACATGAGTCTCCCAAAGAATCAAGGGATTAAAGTCAACAATTTAGGTTTAGGTTTGTGAGTGGATATAGGTGATAGTGGGTGCAGGTGAGTGAACCAGCTCTAGACCAACATCCATGGTCAACCCTAAGGCCAGATAACTCTATAGGAACTCTCCTTGAGCTCCCCTACAGTAACCCCACCTAGTAAGTGCTAGAGGTTAGGACCAATATGTGGAGTTTCAAGTTGAGCCAAAAAGAGTTTAGAATTTCTAATGGTGAGTGTTTCTTTCTAGTTTTTTAGGAGTAATCAATAGGAAAGTCCTATGGTTAGACCCTAGGCCACTAAAGAGGGAAAACTAAACCTCAACCAAAAGTGAGGTCAACAAATTGACCCCCAGTAAGTGTGGTGCACTGGGCAAGCACACCGCGCGTATTGACGTTGACCGATAAGATCAACCGAACGAATGCAGATTTCCAAGTCAACAGACTTAGAAAGGAGAGTAAAATTAAGTGCTAGTTGTTTCCATTGAGGAATTAGCAAGCAAATATCTGATTGAAATCAAGGAGTCAAAACTCTCACTAAGGATTGGAGAGTGAGCTTCAAGTTATCAAATTTCAGTTGCTTAGTGGTTATGGGAATCAGTGTTTAGGCGTTGACCCTGAGATGGGAATTTAAATTTAGGTATCAATCCTAAAAGGGTAAGTTGGAATTTAGGTATCGACCTCGAAGGTTGAGATTAGGATGCCATGTTCCATTAAAGGGAGTCTTACTCCTATCTCGAAGATATGTGTAGAGAATTGGATGTCATGGTCCTTTTCAAGGGGGTCTTTCACCAATCTCAAAGGTTGGGAATAGGATGTGATTTTCTATTCAATGGATTCTTACTCCTATCTTGAAGATATGTGTAGAGAATTGGATGTCGTGGTCCCATTCAAGGGGGGTCTTATATCAATATCAGAAGGTTGAGAATATGATGCAATGTTCCATTCAGGGGAGTCTTACTCCTATCTCAAAGATGTGTGTAGATAATTAGATGTCGTGGTCCCATTAAAGGGGTCTTATACCAATCTCAGAAGGTTGAGAATAGAATGTGATGTTCTGTTCAAGGGAGCCTTACTCCTATCTCAAAAATGTGTGTAGAGAATTGGATGTCGTGGTCCCATTCAAGGGGGTCTTATACCAATCTCGAAGGTATGTGTCATATTAATAAGAGAGGCTTGATGCCTCACATCCGACCTAAAGGGTGACGGGGAGCTATCACTTCATTGAGAAGGAAAGCTACGTGGCCCATATCCAACCCAAGAGGTAGTGGAAAAGAATTAGTGTCTCGATACTGGCTTCGAGAACAGGAATATGGTGAAAAACGTTTGTGGTGATAAACTCATAGATGTAGGTCATGTCAAAAGTTTGACATCGGTGAGGCAGATGTGTGAATTTTTTGTGATTTTTCATGTAGAATATGAAATTCCATGAGGATGTGGAGAGAATTAGTGTAGATAGAGATAGTTGTGCTACGTGAGCAAAGAGTAAGAGAACTCGAAATCGAGGAATCAACTCAACATATTTTTTTTTCTTTTTATTTTTATCACATTTGTTTATCAAAATATATTTTTAAAATTCAAATTTTTTTGTTGGATGATTTAATTTTTTTGAAGAATATTTTATTTAAATTTTATTTTTATCAAGTTTTTATTATTTTGTTCTTTGTTCATTATAGTCTCGAACCAACGTATGGTTCTGTGGCTTTTATCCATTGCACAAAAGGGCAATTGGACAAACAGATAAAATTTTGCAAAAGATTTCATTAATTTGCTTCAACATTTGTTACAAGTTGAGTACAGGCCAAAGCTTCAAAAGGTATAATATGTTGAATGCATCGAAGTACATCTAGAAATATCTCATGCTGAGTACATATTAGAAGTTGAGCATATCTAATACATATATCATCATATCTGCTATGTTGAAATGCAGTACAAAAAGGTTTCCTCTGAGTGTCTGTCTCTGGTGGGGCAAGCTCCTCTTGGACAAGAGTTTCCTTTGCATGTGCATACAGGTGCAACCATCTCATAGCTCATATGGTAGTAGCTCTTCCAACTCCGGGTCTGGTCGGAATCCATATGGAATTTTGCTGTCATCCATTCTTCGGAAAGTCACGGACACCCTACTGTGTCGTAGCCCTAAATTGCAGTGTTTGGCAATGTCAGCTTCATTTACTTTAAGAACCAGCACTGAACCTACTGGTAGCAGAATCTCCACAGATCCTCTAAACTCGTCAGAGCCAATGATATCATTTCTTTTCAAATAGAATGTTGCTTTTGCTCATGAAAGAGATCATGCAGAAAGGTCTCACAAAATCTTGATGATTTATATGCGAAGGAATGTAGTCGCCTTCATTGTATATATTGATGATATAACTGTTAGGAATACAGTCGGCTGGAAGTATTCTCCATCGGACCAGTCTCTTGATCATCCATTTTATCATGGGAGGTAACAGATCCACCTCATCGTGTCTCAGAATCCTCTGGCGATTCCCTTGTCTGTCCTTGGTAAGTTGTAACAGCAGTCACATTGTATAGTGATCCTGCCCTTTCCCCGCATCCATTATAGTGGCTCAAAATAGGTTCTTTCCATTAGAAGACATGCTCGACCTCTGTCTCTCATATCAAAGATGCAGTCGAAAATCCTTCTTTAGTCGCTTTCGGAGAAGATCCTGATGTACAGCTCCAAGACTTCTAGTATATTAATAAATCTTCCTTGAAATTTTTCATAGAATTCAAACTCTCTTTTGTTTACTTTACTCATTTTGTAGTATTTTTCCGTGGAGCCGATCGACGGCTATCGAGGATACTCCCTCATTTCAATATCAACAAGAATCCAAGCTGTTGTTGTCTTTGTCATCAGCAGAATATATGACCCTATGTCCAACGGGATATATGGCTCCCCATTGGGTGATCAATGCTCTGAAATCCATCTTTGGTGGATGCATACTCCTCCAAAGTATTGTAACGCTATAGATGGAGAACTTTGCAATCCGAGCATTCCACAAATGCCTCTGTAGCTGGTGTTTGTGTGGGAATCTTGGTTTTGCATGTTGGGCAACTTGTACAAAGAGTGTCTACAACTCCTGATGTCTCCGGCTCTAGAGAAAATTCATACTCATCCTCTAAGGCAGACAAGCTGGAAGAGGTCTCTCTCATGCCTGGATTGTAGATTTTCCACTCAGGGATATGGGTAAGCAAGTTTTCTGCCTCTTTCTGATGTCTCCTTTCTTCGCGTAGGAAGGCTCTATGTTTTTAGCTGTTAACATTTCTGCGTTAATTTCTTCGCAGCGGTGCATCTGGCAGTATCTCTTCATTAACAGTTACTAGACCTCCAGTCGGTGCAGTTATCATAGACGGTAGGCGACTAGTCCCCTCCATCGGGTCTTACTGTACTATCACATTTTTCTCTTCAGAGAGGAATTATCCCTGATGACAATTTTTAGCAGCAATGGTAGCCCTACTTTTGTTTGGCAGCTAACCACATCCATTAGGGGACCCTCATAGACCATGTCAACTTGACTGAAGTCCATGTTGAAGTCTATGGTGCTGCCCTGCGGCGCCCATTCCTCGTTAAGTGCGAGGTTTCATCCATCTTTGAAAGCAAAAATCAGCCCCTGTCCTGACATTTTCTCTGCAGATGACCAAAAAAAAACATGAGTGAGCTGAAATTTAGCAGGAGCAAGAACAAAACAAAGTGTTTATTAAGCAAAATTTTAGTTTATGTTGGTGAGAAGATCATTTATTTATGTATATATATATATTTTTTAATTTAGCAAAATACAAATTTAAAAGGTTGAAAGAAGAAAATCGAAGTATGTAATTTTCAAAAAGCTTTTATTTTATTAAAGTTAATTTTATTATAAAATTTTGGACCTGGTCCTAGACGTTCGTTCAAATAAATACCCTAAGAACAATCAAATTTTAAAAAAATTCAACTTAAGCAATGTCATGTTGTATAGTGTGTCTTTAGATATTGTCCGTTGATTGGTGACATGGATCTTTTGCCTTGAAAATCTATTAGTTGGTCGGCTCCTCCTGTGTAGACCTTTTCTACAACAAATGGTCCTTCCCAAGTTGGCTCAAATTGTCCACCTATCTTGTCGCATGCAATAATAGGCCTTTTGAGCACAAGTACGAGATCAACAATTTTGAATGTTCTTGGGAGCACCAATTTTTCATGAGCTTGTACCATCTTTGTCTAGTAAAGCTTCAAATATTGTTTTGCTTCTAGTCATTTTCTCTCAAGACTTTCTAATTCTTCAAGTCTGAGTTTTGCATTTTCTTCTGTTGTAAGTTGATTAGCGATAACGAGTCTGAGGGATGGCATCTGAACCTCTAGCGGTAGTACGGCCTCAGACCCGTACATGAGCATGTAGGGTGTACACTGAGTAGGAGTCCTAAATGTTGCTGGTAAACTCAGAAGGCTTCTAACAGTTTGTTATGTCAATCTCTTTAGTTTTCATTCAGTGTGTTCTTTAAAATATGTACTAGTGTTTTTGTTGAAGGCTTCAGCTAAGCCATTTGCCCTGTGATAGTAGATCACATAGTATCTCCAATCTATCCCATGCTGCTTAACAAAGTTGTTGATCTTTGTGCTTTTCAAGGCTGTCCCATTGTCGGAGATTATTTTGCGTTAAACTCCAAAATGGTAGATGACTTGGTTTTAGAAGAACTGAAGGACGTGTTGTGTTGTAACCTCTCGTAACGACACTGTCTTTGCCCATTTGGAAAAGTAATTTATAGCAACAATTATGAATTTGTGTTCATTGGAAGATGGAGGGTCTATCGGACCTATTATGTTTGTGCCCCAACACTCGAATGACCATGAGGCAACTGTTGGGTGTAGCATATTTGGAGGTTGGTGCAGGACCATCTCATGCACTTGGCACTGGTGACATCTTCTGGTTATATCCATGTAGTCGGACATCATTGCTGGCTAATAATATCTGAGTTGCTTTATCTTTATTTTCATCTTTGGTTCTGCTGGTGAGCTCCACACAATCCGACATGTACTTACTTGACAATATTTTTTGCTTTGGCTCTGCTTAAGCATCTTAGCCACATCTGGTCGAATGATCTTCTGTAGAAGACATCACCTACTAGAGCATATGACGTAGCCCTTCTTGTGATGCGATTTGCTGCTGACTTGTCCTCTGATAGCTTCCCAGTTTATAAATATTCTATTAATGGCTTACGCCAATCTTTGTTGATATCAGCAACTACAATCATTGTTTCTTCCTCTTTACCGAGCTTGTGTAGATTTTTGAGGTCGACTCAAGACAAAATTGGTCTTCCTTGTACCGTAATGTCAATGGAATCTTCTGGTGGACATGTTAATTCCTTAGCAAGTTTTGTTAAAGCGTCAGCATGGGTATTATCTCCCTGAGAAATACAGTAGAAAGTTAGGTTTGGAATATGCTCCAACAACTTCATTGTATACCGGTGGAATTCTGTTAAGCTTGGCTTTAAAATCTTGTATTGTTCGGCGACTTGTTTGACGACGAGTTGAGAATCACCATAGATGGCAATATCTGTTATATCCATCAAGATTTCCAACTCTAATCTGGTGATTAAGGTTATATTCTGCTTCATCATTCGTACATGGCTCTATCAGGTGGTATGAGAACCTCAGCATACCCTTATCTGACGTGATAAAGATTAAACCAATCACTGTTTTTCCTGGTATAATTGTGTCTGATCTTTTGTCCTTTTTGGCTGACTAAGCTCTGTCAAAGTACATCTCCCAGTGTTGCACACTGGAAAAATCCATCTGTAATACTTATTCATCTAGTAACTCGTCATTAAGAGGGACCCAATTGGCAGTTGATGAGCAGCAAGAAAATCTGCTAAAATTTGTCCCCTAATAGCATGGAGGGGAACAAAAGTCATATCAAATTGCAATAAAATCGTTGGCCATCTTGCTAGACATCCGGAAAGTTTTGGTCGTGTCATCAAATATTGCAACAGATTATGTTTTGAAATTAGGGTAAATTTATGAGAAAGCATGTAATGTCTATGCTTTTGGGCGATGAAAATTAAATCTAGACAATGCATCTCAAAAGGTGGATACTTTACTTCCATCGGTATTAGACATCGAGTTAAGTAATAAAGTCTGTTTTCCTTACACTCGTCATTGACTTGGGCTAAAAGGGCTCTGAGAGAGTCGTCTAGGGCCGCGATATAAAGTATCAAAGGTTTTCCTGGGATAGGGGCTGCCAAAACAGGAGGTGTCATTAAATATTACTTAACCTTCTCAAAAGCCCGCTGACATTTTTCTTCCTCAACAAATTTGGTGTCCTTTTTAATAAATGCTTAGAAGGGTTGACATCTAGCTGAGAGATTACAAATAAAGCATCTCAGGTATGTCAACTTCTCTTGGAAGGAATGTGGTTGTTTCAAAGTTTTGGGAGGATGCATCTCTGAGAGAGCTTTAATCTTATCTGGGTTGATCTCAATTCCCCTATGACGGACAATATATCCTAGAAATTTCTCGGAGTTAATGTCAAAGGCACACGTTAAGGGATTCATCTTGAGGTCATATTATCATAACCGTTTGAATATGATCCTTAAATCGTACAAATGGTCTATTTTTAATTTGCTTTTGATAACCAAATCATCCATGTAGCATTCCACTTGGTTGTGAATAAGGTCATAAAAAATCTTTGTCATAGCTCGTTGTATGTCACTCTAGTGTTCTTCAACCCAAATGACATCACAGTGTAGCAGAAAATTCCAATCGGTGTTTTGAATGTTGTAAGTGTTGTAACCTCAAGAGCCAGCTTGATTTGGTTGTAACCCGATGATCCATCCTTGAAGGAGAAAATTTCATCTATCAAATCTATATCTACCATCATTTCTAGTATCGGTAGTGGAAATTCATCTTTTGGACATGCTTTGTTCAAATCTCTGAAGTCGACATAAACACGTATTTGTCCATTTTTCTTCTTAATTGGTACAATGTTAGCTAACCATGTGGGGTATTGCTCTTCTCTTACAAATTTAGCATCTATTAATTTACTCACCTCGGCAATGACTTGCTGCTCTATTTTGAGGCGCATTCTTCTTGGAGCTTGTTTTACTGGGGTCATGTCTTTTTCCACCCCAAGTTTATGTACTACAAATTTTGCTGACAGTCTTGACATTTCATCATTACTCTATGCAAAGCAATCCTTGAATTCTATTAACAGTTTGATCAATTCTAAAGATTCTTCATCGCTGAGTAGAGAACTTATAAATGTAAGTCAGGGCTGCTCTTCTGTCTCGAGGTTGATTTCCTTCAATTCATCAATAGTTGATTTGATTTCTTTCTTAAATTCTGGCAGAGCATCTTCTATTATCTGATCGGTAGTCTTCCTCCATATCGAGACAATCCTCTTTCAATCTACTAGAGACACGAAAAATTCTAAATCATCGACTTTACGACTGTACCAAATTTGAGACCCTCTTTTGAGTTAGGATTTCGACTTTTAATATTCCATAATTTTTCAAAAATTTGTAACTTATTTTTTTTCATTTGTTTTTGGTAATGTCGCTGTTGAATTAACTTTTATACACAAGGCAAAAAGTAACCAAAAGGCAATTTCATTAATTCATTAAGATCCTCATCTAGATTTACATGATTTTCATGATTAGTAGAAGTGGAAGCATGATAAAACTTGATCCGCTTTGAACCAATGCTACAAATTTACTTGTCCTCTAAACTCTTGACCTTTTAATGGTGGACCGGAGTAAGAGTCATGGTATTCACGTAGTGGTTTATTCGATCATACATTGTCTCATATTCGCTTTTCTCCATATCTTCCAAGGATATCTCGTACTTAGGTTTCTTCTATTTTGTCATCATTATTTCATTTTTAGAACTTTCTTCATCACCAATGTTGATGGTCTGCATAGTTTGCTCAATAATTAAGTTGATTCTTCCCCGTCCACATCTCTGGCCTCGACCTCGGGAACGCAAACTAAAAGAAACCCCACCAACTTGTCGCAAAAGAGTGGTGGAAGATTACTGAAGCGGAGTTGAATTACCTTGAAATTGTAATTTTTCCAAATCTTCACTTTCATTGGTCACAATTTCACGAGAGAAGACAGTTTTCTTTGGAGGCATGTAGTAGGCGGCATCTTCTTGATGTCAACTTCATGAACTAAAAATGGCTGTAAATCTTCCTTGATGCAATGTTCTTGTCCTTCTTTGTAGTACTTAATGCATTGGTGTAGAGACGATGGAACCATGTTGTGTTCATGAATCCATGGTCGACCCAGTAGAGCGTTCAAAGAGGTCTCGACATTGATGATATGAAACTTAGTGGTTATTACCATTTCTCCAACCTTCATAAGTAATGTAATTGATCCAAGGGCTCTNAAGCGGAGTTGAATTACCTTGAAATTGTAATTTTTCCAAATCTTCACTTTCATTGGTCACAATTTCACGAGAGAAGACAGTTTTCTTTGGAGGCACGTAGTAAGCGGCATCTTCATAATGTCAACGTCATGAACTAAAAATGACTGTAAATCTTCCTTGATGCAATGTTCTTGTCCTTCTTTGTAGTACATAATGCATTGGTGTAGAGACGATGGAACCATGTTGTGTTCATGAATCCATGGTCGACCCAGTAGAGCGTTCAAAGAGGTCTCGACATTGATGATATGAAACTTAGTGGTTATTACCATTTCTCCAACCTTCATAAGTAATGTAATTGATCCAAGGGCTCTCTCTCCCTTTGGTTGAATCCTCTCAGCATCATTTTATTTGTCGTAAGCTCCTGAGCTTCAACGTCCAAATCGACCAATGTCCGTAGAGTCATCAAGTTGAGGGATGCTCTAGGATCTACCAAAACTCTGGACAACACGAATCAGCCGATGTTAACGAAGATATAGAGTGGATGATTGTGGTTGACGGTACCCAGAAGCAGGTTTTCATCTGGGATGGTCCCCCCTGATTGTTCTTTCAACGACAAAACTTCATCTGAGTATGTGCTGGACAACAGGGCTAAACAAATCTCTGGTCAAGCAAAGTTGTAACCAGATAATCTCCTTTGATCGGATTAGAGCATCGTAAATGCTTAATCTGGCCGACAACTTCCTAAGATGAGCTAGCACGTTGTAATCTGGTTTATATGATCATCAAATTTTCTCTTGATTATGTGGTTCTTCCACTGGCGAAGGTGGAGGTAGGTCTTCTAAAGCTATTATTTGCGTTCCTTTGTCCATCGGAGCTGATCTTGAGGGGGAACACTCTCCTGCTCTTTAGGTTTTACTTCTGTTATTTCTTCTTGAGATATCATTATCAAACTTTCTGGTATTTCTTCTTTGTCGGAAAGATCTAAGTTGATGAAGAGTGGTGCACCGTGGTGCTTGAGGATTGGTTCCTCACTCTCGGTGCTGTCGTAAGCGGTATTGTCGATGTCTTCTTCAGTCTTGTTAGCGAGTTCATCGGACTCAAGTACAATTTTAGGATCATTTCAAGAATCGAGATCGAAGTTAAATTTGTCAAAATCGATTACTTTATCACCAAAAATATTTAAAACATAATTGAATTCATAATCATTATATTCATAAGACCCTGAAGGGGCAAAAAAAAAATCATACAAGGTCTGGGGTTTGAGGATTTTCTTCCACGAATCTGAGACAATTAGTCTAATAGAGGCAGCCTCTATCCTACCCCCGTGCTATTAGTCTTCATGGTGGTGTTCTTCTTCTTCTTCTTCTTTGATGATGATTGATGACAGATTTTCTAGCGAAATCTTCATCTTGAGCTTGACAGACTAAAGACTCTGAACGGAAGCTTGTCTTGATGCTTTTTGGATCTGGTTCAGTATTTTTTGAACTTGTCCTAAGTCATGCTCCTTCCATCTTTTCTAGTATATGGGTCAATCAAAGAGATTGGCTTAGCCGAAATCATATTTATGGAACTCTTTTCAGGTTCTTTTATTTCTTTCAAAATTGTTATATTCTCTTCTTTAAGATTCTTCTCGAGCCAATCTTTAAAGACAAAACATTCCTCTATAGTGTGTCCAAGCATTCTGTGATACGGGCAAAAGTTAGGTTGATCCTTCTTTTTGACCTCTTCGAGCTTCTTTGGATGTGGTAATCTGCACTTAGGCTTCTTCATCAGACTTCTGAACTTTTTTGGTACGGCTTCATCTTTGAAGGAATACACCACTTTCCTACATTCTGTAATGGACATTTTGTTGTTCTCTGTTTGATATGATCCTCCTTGAGGCAGTTACTGGCTAGACTGGCTATACTATTGTGTATGTTGTTGAGTGTGCTGAGATGACGAATGACGAGAATTTTCTGCATGTATCTTCATTGTCTATTTTTATTTATCTAATGTTGCCACTATTCTGAACTTCTTTTCAAATAATCTGGTCATCTTGGACTTCTCAAACTTCTCATGAAATCCATATGTTTGACTTCTTCTTGAAGATTGCCGGCTTTGCTGAGTAGCTTCTTGATGGATTTAATGGTGATTCCCTTGAGCATGAAAGCTACTGGTCCATGGATGCTCTTCAGTAAGATCTCAATCACATGATGTTCTTATAGCTGAGGTTCAAATTTCATGGTAAGGTTTCTCCACCTCAAAATATAATCCACTAAAGTCTTATTGGGCTTTTGTTTTTCCATTATGAGATCTCCAAAAGACACATGATATTGCGCTCTGACAAATATTTTCACGAACAATTGTTCTAGTTCAGCGAACATCTTGACTGATTCATTGGGTAATTCGTCATACCAATCAAAAGAAATTTCTAATAGGCTGCTGACAAACTGTCGAAAGAGTAAAGCTTTGTTTCCACTTGTTTTACCACAACTGGCTCGAAAATGTGTTATATGTTGCATGGGATTTCTAGTCCTGTCGAGTATCTTAAAGTTTGGTGACACAAAACCTTTAGGGTAGGGTACGACATTGAACTCCTCTAGGTAAGGTCTACCGTTCAAAATCAATGCTCCACCTTTAGATTGGGTTAAGGCCTCCCAAACTTTTTTGACCATTTCCTTAAACTCTTTTTCTAACATGGCTCTTGATGGAGAATCTTTCTTTTGTTGCTCATTCCTATT
Organism: Phalaenopsis aphrodite; assembly: GCA_003013225.1. NCBI lineage: Eukaryota > Viridiplantae > Streptophyta > Magnoliopsida > Asparagales > Orchidaceae > Phalaenopsis > Phalaenopsis aphrodite. The sequence goes on along the minus strand of NEWO01000512.1, from coordinate 233,823 downwards.
TGCCGAGGCAACTTCCCTTCTTTCATCCATAATGTGTATAATCTCTGGTTGATTGAGTTTTGGAGAGGCTAACTATGGGGGTTGAGACTGTCCTTGAGCTGTGGCCATGACAGTCATAGCTGCAGCCATCTCTTCCATTCTTTTTTTTCCATTTGGCTGATTTTTTTCCTTTGATAAAATAGCCCTATGCAGCTCATCTACGGTGTTCTCTTCGATGAGGAGTTGAGCGTCGCACGTAGATGCAACCGCTCTGGTCTCAATGACATGAGCATCCATAAAATCTTCTTCGAGGTAATTAATGAAGTGAAAATCTTCATCACCATCAGTGGAAACTCCATGTTCTCGGGCTAACTAAAAAATCTCCACCTTGAGCTTTTTGACCTTTTCTTCAATTATTGATTCTTTTAGTACTTTGAGATTTGGAGGACTTGGCTAGATATCTTCCACTTGATCCTCCATCTCACTGGCAATTGTTACGACAACGTAGGATATTTCGGACCATGGCTTCATTCCATGATCTTGCACTATAGGCTTGTTGGACCGTATCAATGCGACAACCTTGGGTATCCATACCTTCTTCTTTGATGGTGGTATCTTAATACGGAGTGTCTCCGCAGGAACATCATCATGTTATAGATAAGTATGCTCCCCATGGCGCGGACCAGATACGGTACTAGGTAAACTGTTCATCGTTTCCTTCAGATTTTTAAGAACATCCTTATGGCCGGAAGTTAGTAGAATTTTTGGACCCATAAGTGACTTAACAGGTCGATGGAATGTGGGTCTAGTGACGGTAGAATCGGTAGTAACAATGGTGGTATCAACTCTGCTCCTCAGGCGGAACCAGACGAAATTAAGAGGAGCTAAAGCTTCAGTTGATTTCTTGGATCATCTAGCAGATCTGACGTCCTTTAAAATTTCTTTCTTCATGCGAGGGAATACTACACGTCCCACTCATTTGAGCAACTCGCTAACAAAACATCCTTCTTTGGTAGCTAGTTTCTGAAAAACTGAACTGACTCGAGTGATAGGAGCAGGCTTCTTCTTCACCCACCATGTCCATGAAGAGACGGTAAAGTAGCGACGATCTTCTGGATACTTTTGTACCCATTGATATCCATTAAAGGATGGAACCTACCCCCTTGCAGAAGTTGATAGGTCTCCGGTAATCTTGACTCATCCAAGGGAGGATCTTCTTCAATAGGTACTTCCTTAGGAGTCTGAGCTTTAGTAGCCCTCAGAACTTTCCGGCCGTGGTTTCTCCTTTGGGTTCGGGTTAACGGTGTAGTCCTCAAACTTGCTCCAATTTTAAACACTAATGGCAGAACAACCAACTCTTCAGTCAGGTCTTTGACGATCATAACCTCTTTTCCCTTAGCAAAAATGAGAACAGCATGCTTGGTAGGTGTTGTGGTGGCAGTAGTCTTGACCTTCTTGTAATAAGGGAAGTCCTGAGGGCAGCTCAGGTTAAACTCAATAAACAATTTCGGAACCTCTCGAGTGGCTACTTTCATCATGATAAATGGGGCTTTCCCGAGAATGACCTTGAGATTTTCAAATCTAACTCCAAACTTGATCGTAGGAGCGACAATGCGAGCATTACAGCTCGTCGACAGGTTGCACAAGAAAGTGAGCACTAGGAACGCCATTGCAGTAGCTTAACAAAGAGAAAGTTTTAGGGTTAGCTATTTGGCCAAAACCCTGTAATCTTAGTGAGAGCACTAAAGAATTAATAGAGATCGATCTATAGACCGGGTAAGTCTTTATTAATTTGTGGATAAATAAAGTTTTTTTAGTAAAAATAGTTTGAAAGTAGAAAGATTTAATTAATATAAGGAAAATTAAAGAGCTCGCGTAGCACGACACAATCTGATTTAATAACAAATCAAACTCGAAATAGAACAAGTGTCGTTCAAGACTCAGTGCAGGACCAACTTAACAACACAAAATGCCCAGGTGGAACTAGTCCACCAACACACCTATTGGGGGTCCAGCCCCCATGAAGATTAAAAGGTATTTAATGGCCTTCTGAACCTCTCTGTTCAAAGGTGTTTGAACAAATAGTTCTGAAGTCCAAAAGAGTTGATCGTGCTTTCCCAATACAGAAATGGGTAAAACATGCCAACGAAAGAAAGGTAATTTGGTCTAAGAGGGACATGGACACATTATCGATGTATAAAGATAAGATTCCTTGATTTAAATGGAGAGAGACGCTTGTCCCCAACATAGTAGCCATGAGTTGGTCAGCACTATTTTGGGTGAGGAGTTGCCCGTTAGAAGCTGTCTGCCATTGGAATTGGAATCCCTTTGCTCACTTCGAAACGACGCTTAATTTACATATATATATATATATATATATATATATATATATATAAATGGAGAGAGACGCTTGTCCCCAACATAGTAGCCATGAGTTGGTCAGCACTATTTTGGGTGAGGAGTTGCCCGTTAGAAGCTGTCAGCCATCGGAATTGGAATCCCTTTGCTCACTTCG
>NEWO01000512.1:209351-223296 GCA_003013225.1 Phalaenopsis aphrodite | reverse complement strand
ATGACATCCTTAAAAGTAATTAATGTTGAACTTTCCTCTGCTGATACTCATCATTATAAGCATTTCTCACTCCAATCACTCCAATTTGATTCTGAATATTCACTATATCCAATTATTGAATCATGAGTTGGTCCATATATTTTCTAATGATGCAGGGCAAGAAGTAGATGCCCCTACAACTGATGTATAGGGTCTATCACCTCTTCCACCCCCTAATTCAACAAATGCTTTAACTCTTTGAATCATATGCTTCCCAATAGAATTTTATGGTTGTAAGCTTTCTACATTTCTATGGAACACTACTCTTGGTTGCTCACAAAGAGTTAAAATCAAGGCAGGGTAACGCAAACCACAAGTTGTAGAGCTCTTAGCTATACTCTGTGCATGATGAACTATAAGAGCACCAACATTTATTGCTTTCATATTCTAAATGCAATAGTTCAATACAACTCTATACTTTGTTACATCAGCAAGATGATTTGTTGGTAGTAATCAAGTAGAAATGAAGTGGTGCCATACCTTTGACTGACTAGTCAACATGGAAGCGGAGAAGTTAACTATCTTATTATTTTTAATCCTCCATTCTCCTTTTTCATTAGTTAGGAAGGCAATCATTTCGTCTAGTGATGAATCAGTCATCACGAATGCAGCATATTTATCATGAAATACATTCCTCAGCCAATAAAAAGCATTGATCCTTTTTACAGTAAATTCAACTTGGTTACCTCTCATGAGAATATGATCATCATTAGTAAATCGTAAGTTGGCATAAAACTCCCAAATCATTGGCACAATCACTACTGCAGCGAAGTAGCAAAACCATTCCCAATTTCTGGCAAGAATCAACCTCTCGATCTTGCCACTCGGGTTAGAAAATGTCCATTCTTGGATCAATCTTCCTGAATCGATTTGAGTAATATAACTGTGTTGGGCCTTCAAATTAACAAATCTTTGTGCATCAAAATCATTTGTTTTTTTCTCTCTTTACTTGTGGAGTGATTTGAAATTCTACCAAAATCTAAAAAAATTACAAATAAATTACAAAATCAACAAATCTAACTCCACAAGTAAGATTATTGGTAAGAAACTTTTAACTAGGAGTTTTCTTCAAGCTTTTTCATCAAAAATCCCAATTTTTGGATTTCCATAATGTTGAAAAAATCCATGGTGAAAATAAAAAATTACTAAGTTAAAGTGAATTGCTTACCACGATAAGATGAAATCTATGATTTTTAGCCCTTGAAATCTTCTCTACCGCACCAAATGTGAAGCCCTATGTCAAGGTTTAGAGGTAGGAGATGAACCAAGCAGTAAACATGGAGTTTACTGTGTGATTTCACTATTTTTAAGCAATCTGGCATTTTTGGGAATCAAACGCATCATATGCCAATCTGGCGCATCATGCACCAACTTTCTGTAATTCGACACATCATGCGCCAACTATCTGTAATTCAGTGCATCATGCGCCAATCTGGCTCATCATACGCCGATGACTTAATTTTTCCATATTTCATTTTCTGTGAAAATTTGCTCTGTATCGCTTTACGTCTACCTCTAGTTAACTCAAATGAATCTTTATAAGCATGATTAAACATTACTCTAACATCATCTTTCATAAATAACACAAAACTCACTTTTATATATATAATTTGTGCTATTATAAACTAACATTTATCAAGCCAGAAAACAACTAATTCAGTATTTGAAGAAAATCAAAACATCCTAACACTGAAATCTAAACATCAAAATTTCAAACACAAACATCAATATAGTTCAACAGTAAAAGTAAATACAATCCAAAACATCAAACAACTAAAATAAGCAGTACTAAATAAAACGTTTCGTGCATAGATTAAGTTCAAATATCTTCTTCACTCTCGTCCTCCTGGATATCTCTCATAGATTGGTAGTGCACATACAAGTTGTAGAAGGGTCGATAAGGAAACTCATCAGTAGAATCCTCCCCAATCCAGGCATGTTTCTTGAACATACGTACCAAGCCATCTTCAATACTACCAATATGCACAAAATATTCTTTAAGTCTCTAATCCAAGTGATCCAACATTTTAGAAATATTCCCCATTGCATGCATAAGATTTTGTACCTCTTTTTATAACTTCTTGACCATTTTCAAAAGTGCATTAGAACTTAAGTAAGGCTGAATGGGTGATGAATTCTGGGATCCCTGATCCATCAGTACAATCATGTCATTTTCATCTCTCATTCCAATACGGTTACAATAAACTTCTGGATCCATCGGCTTCCAAGAAAGAAGCAATTTTTACCACTAATGTAAGGAACTTGCAATTGACTGCATAACAGTAAAATACTGGATGAATGTCTAAGTCCCATTGCAGACCCATTCACAATCAAACCCAATACTGATTTCACCATGATTGCTTCAATATTAATAGGTTTTTTGGTTTGACTATAGTAATTCAAAATATCACTCTCCTTAGTTACCTTATTGATTTTCATGGAAGGGAGTAGTTTTGATGCAATAAAGAAGTGTCATGCCTTAGAGACAGGATTTAACAATGATGATGAAAAACTTACATTCCCATCATCTCTAGCCTCCTAATTGCCATCTTCATCCGTAAGGTACTGATAGAGTTTGTTCATATTATCTCTCGTAGGGGTAAAGTTTGCATAATGGCAGATAGACACATTTTCATTCATAAACATCTCTTTTATTCTTGAGGGAGTGAATTGCACAAACCTGCCTTGCACATAGGTAGTTCTTTGGTTGATTTCATGTGACTTTTCATAAAACTCTTTCACAACAGAGACGACTATGGTGGCAGTAGTGTAACAAAGCACTTCCCAACGTCTATGCATAATAATCTCTTCAAATCGAGTATTTAGTTTATTGAATCCTCGATTCACCAACCCTATTCTTTTATTAGCCTTTTCTCCACTAGAACACGATCATGCAACTTTTGCGCATCAAAACTGATGAACTTTATTCGATTGAAAATCCCAAATCTAGCAGAATTTTTAGAGTAAGACGCCATTGGAATTGAAATTTAATCACTCCTCTCTCATTTTCCCCTTAAAATAGACTTTAGAATCAGTTTTCGGGAGTTTTAAAGAGAAGAACATGCCAAAAACTGCCAAAAACCATCTTTTGAAATATTTTAAGTCAGTTTCATCGCCGCAGCACATCAGACACCAATTTTGGCGCATTATGCGCCAACTCTCTGGAATTCAGTGGATCATGCGCTAGTTCCAAAAAATTAGTATTTTTTATTTCAATAAAAAATTCTTGATTCTTCCATAGAATTAGGTAAATAAAGATGTTTTTTTAATTTTATTCTCAAATACACAGACTCTATGAAGACACAAATATAAATATATGTAAAACATTCTGAAAAAAAACTAAAAAAGCAAAATAAATGAAGATAAGTATGGGTTGCTTCCCACAAAGTGTTGGTTTAATGTCGTCAGCCAGACATTCGCAATCTTTATTCTGGATGACCCAACATTATAGTTTCTTTAAAAACTGGTCTTTAACTATCAAAATATGATTTCAATCTGTACCCATTTACTTTAAATATCCTTCCAGTCATAGAATCTTCAATATTAACAGCTCCATATGGATAGACTTTTACAACCTTGAATGGCCCTTTCCACCTAAACTTTAGTTTTCAAGAAAATAATTTTAATATTGTTTTGTATAATAAAACTTCTTGTCCATGTTCAAATTCTTTTTTAATTATCTTCCAATCATGTCATTCTTTCATTCTTTTCTTATAAATCCTAGCATTTTCGTAAGATTCATTCCTAATTTCTTCGAGCTCATTTAATCACAATAATCTTTTCTCACCAGCATCTTTCAAATTGAAATATAATTCCTTAATGGCCCAATAAGCTTTATGCTCCAATTCTACTAGCAAGTGACAAATCTTCCCAAAAATTAATCTATTAGGGGACATACCTATAAGTGTCTTATAAGCAGTCTTGTATGCTCATAACCCAGTATCTAATCTAACAGACCAATCCATCTTACTAGAATTGATACTCTTTTCCAAAATTCTCTTAATTTCATGATTAGATACTTCTGCTAAACTACTTGTCTGGGGATGATAAGCAGTTATAATTTTATGCATTATATTATATTTTTCGACCAATCTTCTAATTGTGACATTTCTAAAATGAGATCCTCCATCAATAATGATTACTCTAGGCATTCCATATTTTGTAAATATGTTTTTAATTAAAAATTTTGTAACACTACGAGCATCACATCGAGACAAAGTGATTGCTTCAATCCATTTTGAAACATAATCCACTACAATATATATATATATATATATATATATATATATATATATCCGAATGAAGGTATAAATGGTCTCATAAAAACCAATCCCCATGCATCAAAAACTTTAATTTCAAAGTTCAAATTTAGAGGCATTTCATCTCCTTTTAAAATAATACCTACGCTCTAACATCGATCATATGTTTATATATCTATCTATATATATATATAAACATCTCTAAATAGAGTAGGTCAATAAAACCTTGATTGTAAAATTTTATGAACGATTATATCATTCCCAAAATGTCCTCTAAATTTAGAATTATAACATTTTTGAATAATTTCTTGAATTTCTTTGTAAGGCACACATTGTCACATTATTAAATCTTTGCATTATTTAAATAAAAAAGAGTCATCCCAAAAATAAGACCTTGCATCGTGAATGAATTTCTTTTCTTATTTTTTTGTTAATCCATATGGTAAAATACTACTAATAATATAATTTACAATATTAGTATACCAAGGTATTTCCCATCCTTTTATAGTATAAAGTTGTTCATTAGGAAAAGTTTCATTAATTTCTTTTTTTATGTCACATATTTCTTCTTGTTCCAGTCTAGATAGATGATCAGTAATTTGATTATCAATTTCTTTCCGATCGACTATTACAAAATCAAACTCGTGCATCAGAAGTACCCGTCTAATTAGTCTTAGTTTAACATCCTTCTTTTGCATCAAATATTTAATCGTCGAATGGTGAGTATGCACAACACATTTAGCTCCAATTAGAGATGACCTAAACTTATCAAAAGCATATACAATCGCCAACAACTCTCTTTTAGTGGTGGTGTAGTTAATCTAAGCATCATTAAGAGTCTTACAGTACAGTATATAAATTAAAAAAAACTTATAATTTCTCTGCCCTAATACAGTTCCAATTCCATAATCACTAGCATCACACATTAATTCTAAAAGTTTCTCCCAATCAGGTAATACTATTATAGGAGCAGCGATCAATTTTTCTTTTAAAGTTTCAAAGGCTTTAATAAAACCTTGGTTGAAATCAAATTTTATCTTTTTTCAGAAGTTGGCATAAAGGTTTAGTAATTTTGTGAAAATCTTTAATATATCTCCTGTAAAATCCAGCTTATCCTAAAAAGCTCCTAACTCCTGTTACATTAGTAGGCAGAGGTATATTTGATATAATCTGAATTTTTGCAAGATCGACTTTCATGCCATTTTTTGAAATTTTATACCCAAGTACAATTCCTCCTGCAATCATAAATTGACATTTCTCCCAGTTCAATACTAGATTAGTCTTGTCACATCGTTCAAGAACTTTTTCTAAATGATTTAGACATATTTCAAATGAAGTTTGAAACACAGAAAAATCATCCATAAAGACTTCAACCCCTTTTTCAATTAAATCACTAAAAATTGACATCATACATCTTTGAAATGTTGCAGGTGCATTACATAATTCAAAGAGCATTCACCGAAAAGCAAAAATTCCATAAGGAATAGTAAATGTTGTTTTTTCCTGATCCTTTGGAGCTATAGTTATTTGATGATAACTTGTATATCCATCTAGAAAACAAAAATATGTGCCCCAATAGCCTATCCAACATTTGGTTCAAAAAGGGTAAAGGAAAATGATCCTTCGTGGTGGTAGAATTTAATTTTCTGTAGTTTAAACAAATTTGTCATCCAGTTACTTGTCTTATTGGTATTGATACGCCTAAAAATTATCTAATTTTTCATATATATTTTATGCTCAATTTTAATGATTTTTAATGATATTACACTTTAAAGGAATGTATTTTGCATATTTTTAGTTTTAAGTACAAGAAATGAACTTTTGGAGAAAATAAAGCAAAAATGGAGCAATTTGGAGTAAAAATGAGGAAGAAAGAAAATTCTTAGTTGGAATATCTGTTAGGAGTGAAACACAACTAAAACGAGGCAAAACAGAGCTGAAATGGAGCCAAATGGAGATATACAGGAGCTACTACAAAGAGGCGCATAATGCGCCAAGCCGGCACATGATGCGCCAAAATCCAGAGAACTAGTGCATGATGCGCTAGATATGACTTTTTTGCGGATTAAGACAGTTTGGGATGAATTTTAGGCAAATTTTGAAAGGGACACGTGTTCTAAACACCATTTGGAGTGATTCAATGTATCTAGACACTTTAGAAGTTTCTTTAATGAAGGGATATGTCTTTTGGATCAATGGACATGTCTTTTAAATTCAAAAGAGTTGACTTTTGGATAGAATTTTGGAGAGAATTTTGAACTCTTTTTGGAGAGAGGCAACCTCTAATAAAAAAGAGAGAAGTCTAGGACTTGAAGAGGAGTTTTTGTGGTGTGCGTGTGTGTGTGTGTGTGGCGTGAAAGTAAGAGGAAGAAGAAGCAAGAGAGAAAAATTCAAGGGCTTGGAGATTTTCTTCAACGATTGTAAGAAGAGAAAAAAGGTGAGAGATTGTTGACCTCACTTTTGGTTGAGGTTTAGTTTTTCCCTTTTAGTAGCCTAAGGTCTAGCCATAAGATTTTCCTATTGACTATTCTTAGAAAACTAGACATGGAACCCTCACCATTAAAAATTCTACTTTCTTCTTTACTCAACTTGAAGTGCCACATGTTGGTCTCAACCTCTAGCATTTAGTAGGTGGGATCACTATGGGGGAAATTCAAGATGAGTCACCCTTAGGACTGTTGGACCTTAAGGTTAATCTTGGGTGTTAGTCTGGAGCTAAGGCACTCACTACACTCACTACACTCATCTACACTCATATACACCCACATTCACTCACAGTCCTAAACTCAAATTTCTAGCCTAGATCCCTTGATCTTTTGGGACACTCATGCAGATGGTCCCCTAAACCTACTAGCCATAGGGCTATGGTTTGGCTAAGACCAATATGTAGAGGACCCAATCCATTGGTCTATGGCTTGTTAGTGATGATTAGTACCTCAACTCTACCAAAACACCCATCTTGGCCTTTACCCCTAAAACACCCCCAAATTACCAAAATACCCCTCCATAACTCAAAATCCCAAAAATCCAAAAATTCTCAGAAAATGCCAATAAATCCTAAATAATTTCAATTTCATTTCTCTCAACTACCACATGACCCAATTTGTCCAATTTGACCATCTTTAACCAAAATCTCCAAATTGCCCTTTAAAGACTCAAATTTCCCCAAATCCAATTCAAATGTCCATCAATTTAACCTCAATTGACCTAAATTTCAATCCTAAACTCAAATTCACTTTTGATATGACCAAATTAAACCAAATCTAAGCTCAATTGGTCCATGATTTGAACCCAATTTTGAGTTAGGTTAAATCCCTATTTTTGACCATATGACCTAATCTCATTAAATTGAACTCATAGCCTAGTCAATTGGCCCAAATTAAAGTTGAAAAATCTTTATAACATTCATATACATCAAAATCAACCATTAATTGGCCTTGGTGAAGCCTCATATCCATTTAATTTTGGCCTAAATCCAAAATTCCCAAATTTAGCCTCAAATTGGCTAAGTCCCCAAATTTCACTCAGCTGATTGCCTTAACCTCCAAATTGGCATCCAACTCATGTTCAAAACTCTTCATGAGGTCCCTATTAACCATTTAAAATAATCAATTTGGACTTAGCCCAAGGCTAACCCAAGCTAGACCCAAGCCTAGCCCAACATAACAAAATTGATTAAGATTCAAAATTCCCTCAAATTGACCCTTCAGTTGAGCTCAAAACCACTTCCATTCTTCACCAAAGTTGTTCCTTATGATCATCTACACCAAATAAAAAATTTATTTGGGCCAATTGACATGGCTAGCCTAGCCCAAACCCAACTTTTGGTCATTTGCACCCACTTGGACCCATGCACTAAATGTGACCTAACCACCCTAAATTCACCAAATTAACTCCACCCCAGCCATTAGTTGGACTTAGTGACCAGTCCAAACACCATGAAACCACCTAAATCAAGCCATGGATCAAAGTTCCCCTAGTTAAGGGATATTATTTCAAAAAATGCACATGGTTAAGATATTTTTGCCAAATCAAAGCACATTTGCATTAAATTGCTGTGATGGATTCCTCTGGGTTCCATGAGCTCCTAGCCACCTCCCCCTGGCCGGCCGGCCAGCCTAGTGGCCGAAAAAGCTCAAAACCTAGAGCCACCCCATGACACCGCACTCAAATCAAATTGAAGAGCTCCTCTGCCCTCCACCTAAGCACCACAATGCACCCAAGCTTATGCCCTAAGAGAAACCCCATGGCCAGTTTTGTAAGAATTCACCTCCACGGCCATGGGAGGTGTGCTGAAATTTTCTTAAAGAGCCCTCTCCAAACTTCACACAGAGCTTGCCTAAGATCCCCTCATTGCATTCCAACCATTTTCCTTTACCGATTCCCAATGTTGGAGCTCAATTTTGAGCTTGAAACCTTCAGGACAGAACCCAATACACGTCCACAATCCACCAAACTCAAATTAACATCACCCACACCTTCACAATAGTGAAATAAGCCAAAACCACATAAAATCCCCCTCCCACAGAGCCTCTACCATAACTCTAGACCAACACCCAAATCCGGTCGTGATTGAATTCCTATATAGGCCTTACACCAAGACCAGGGACTCAATCCGTAGCCTCCTTGGACCCCAACAAATGTGCCTAATCACTTTGATCATTGCTTCACTTCTCAAAGCAAAGGTATAAAACCTCACCTCATCCCGAGCCTATATTGATTCTCCATTTAATTAGGCATAATTTAATTGCATGATTACCGTATGCATATGTTCGTCTCACTTAGACGAGTCCATAGGATCAAACCCGAGGTGATTTGATTGAGTCTTGGCTGAGATCTTAGGGTTTTAGTGTGGACGATCATAGGATCATTCTATCGGGAACGATGACGGGGGGTCGTTCGATCGAGCGTGTATCAAACGGAAGGAGGAGATCGACCCGGACAGCGCTCCGAGACATAAACCGCTGGCTGAGTCAGCAGTTACGTGGATGACAGCGTCCAACCAGAGCGTGCCACGAATGCCTTTGGAGCTGCCTAGGATCTAGTCAGCACGCGCGGTTTAAAAATATAAATAGGGTTTTTTCTTATTTACTTAAGTACCCTTAACTTATAAAATTCATAACTTTGTGCACAAAAATTACAAAAATAAAATAAAAATATCCTCTTGCTCAGTGAACAGAGGAGAATAATGTTGAATAAATTTCAAGTCCTTTTAATGCATTAAATATTTTTAATTAATTAAACATTGTTTGGAATCATTTGATTCTCCTTGCATATTGATACATCACCTTGGCTTGAAATTTTGGCATGTTGTAGCCTCTGTCAACGAAAATATCCTCTTATTTTTCCAAAGTCAGAGGAGGTTCTTATACAGAGATCCATATTTTTCAAGTTATTCTACATTATTTATTTAAAATAATCATGGAAATTAACATATTGATGAGGAATTCCTAAGAAAATTTTGAAAGATCCACCATGACTAAAGAAACCTTTGGAAATAATTTTATGGGTCAATTTCATTTAACATACCCCTAAATTTTACAAACACCAAATCACTAAAATAATTTATTTTAGAAAATATAAACATTTAAATGACTTGATTTTTTATCTCCACTGTGATTTATGATCCAAAGAACTCATCATAAAAAGTTCAAAATATTTTGAGTTCATTTGATAACTTAAATTAATTTTCAAATATAAATACCACTTTTGGCACTTAAATAATTTTTAAAAATCAAAATAAAACTCAAAAAATTATGAAACTTATATTTTTGAGTTCTTTGTGATCAGGGATATTTTATAAAAATAAAATTATATTTAAAATAAAAACTTGATTTTTAGCCTATTTTAAATATTTAAATTTTTTAAATTTCATAAAAATAAAAAAAAATAAAACTCATGGAAATGTTCAAAATTTCTTCCTAATCACTTAAGAATAATTAGAATATTTTTCCTGGTTTTTTAAATAATGATATTGAATTTCAAAGCTTAAAAATAATTTTTAAAGGCTAAAAATGAGTTTTCACTAAAAATAATTCCAATAAATCAAAGAAAAATCAAAAGATTATAAAGTTTGCTCTTTTGAGTCCTTTGACCTTAGGAAAATTTTTCAAAAATACAAAACTTAATTTTCACCACCTAAAATATTTTATTTTTTATTAAATAGTCGAGAACTTAAAATAATTCTAATAAATCATAGAGAATTCAAAAAATCATGAAATTTGGAAGGCTTCTCTAGTCTAAGTCTACCTCTAGTAAGAATTTCAAGGGATTAGAATTTACCTTAGTCAAGTTAGGAATTTTCTTTGAAAAATCCTATTTTTGCATTAAAATAATTAAATAAATTAAATTAAATTTTGAAAAATCACATTTTCTCGTCTGATGTCTTAATTGACCCATAAATGAGGTAGGATAAAAATTTCAAAGTCATTTGAATTGAGTTTGACAAATTATGAGGTGTTAGAGCCTTAGGGGTAAATGTGTAATTTTGGAAATTTAGCATTAATTAACATTTAGGCTTAAGTCAAGGAGGGGAATGGGTAACATTTCATCTTAATTAATTTATTTGATGCTTGAAACACAAGGGCTCAATTGGTAGAAAGCAATCCCACTTTCTTAATTAAGTTAATAAATTTCTAAATTATTAAAATTTGGAAGTTTATTAAAATTAAATGATCCTAGACTTAGGGGTATGTCTTTTGAAGTCAATAATGAATCAATTTAATACCCATATTTTGATTTTCAAATAAAATCCAAATCATGAATCATGGCCACTTGAGGTTTAACCCTTTTCAAAACTAATTAAGACACACCTAGGTCTTAAGAGCTTAGTGGTGACTTAGGCTAAATCAAAATTGACTAAATAAGGATTAGAGAAATAAACATAATTAAATCAAAATACCACTAACCCCAATTAGGATTAAAAATTTTGCTAAGTGTTCAAATTATACTAACTTCCCCTTCAAGGGAATTCACTCACATAATTTTCAAATTAAATGATAAATGATAATTACCCCATTCTTAGGGATAATTGAGACAACAATTTTCACTGAACATTAAAGGTATTTATGGGATGAATTATCAAGCAACATAATAAGTTTAAAAAAAACTCAGGATTTTTCACTAGGCAGCGAGAAAGTAGCATGGACCTGCTTTTTTCTCTAGATCTGTTGGACACCTTGGAGATCTACTAAACTTAATATATCTTGCTTGATAAAGTCTTCATTAATTAAACTTCTAAGGATCCGCCAAGATATGACATAGATTTAGGAAAATTATCAGAATTTTACTTTTTATGCTCTTCATAAATGCCCTCTCATGCATTTTTAAGCTTCGGGTGGTGGAACGAGAAAACTCGCCAGGTACTCTTTTACTATTTATAATACCTTCTTTCTTCTGCCTTTTCCTCACATATTTTATGCTTGCATTTACCTACATAAACTTACATGTTAACGATAACCATAACCCGAAACCAAAATTAAAATCAACCAAGATAAAACTCACCATCACAACATTAAAAATATAAAATAGCTCAAAATTTCATCACAAATATCACACAAAACTACAACTTCAACTAAATTAAGATGTCTCTATCGGATGATTGGGAATCCCTCGGAGGAGGTAACCTACGGTTGCTAACGAGGCTTCCCACGGTTTAAATGAAATTATTGAACTTATTAAGTTGAGTTTAGTAAGTTCATTTGGACTAAGTGAATCCAATAGCAAATAGTGGTGTCGGAACGAGGGAACTGTAGGATCCTAACCATTGTAGCTTTAATCAACTTTAATATGCCCTCATAAAATTGAAAGAAGTTCAACCATAGGTCCACCTGATTTGACATTATATCTTGACACACTAGATAACTCAAACTCGTCGCGGTAAGAAGCTTGGGACTAGCATGGTGGGAAACACTGCCATCTTCAACAGTGAAACCTGTCTTCACCAACTAAACCAATCTTCCTTCCTTAGACTTAAACAATAAAGCCATAGGACTTCAAGGTTGCTTGCTTATGCAACGTAAATCCTCACCTTAACTTTAGGCCTTTGTATAGCTCTGCTATATAATATAAGCCCTAACTAGTCTTAAAATTTTGAGGCTGTCGTTTGACACGACCTAAACCCTCACATCTTCCAAGCTATTTGTGTGATCGTTTCACACGAATGTAAGCCCTAACTAATAAAATTGACAGGATGAAACACCTAAATATTTCTTCGCAAAACTGAAGCAAAATATTAGGATAGCGTGGGAAGTCACCGGGGTTCTCCTCTGGATCCATGACATCCCCTAGTTCTTCCTCCTATGGACTCTACAATAAAATGTTTCAAATTTGAACCAATCCCCTTTCACACCTCTACATTCAATTTCTTTAAAAAGTCCTACCCTTTAAAATTCCTTGAAGATAATGTTTCTTGATTTTTATCGAGAGTTTTCTTAGGTGACTTTGGTCATTTAAGATGTAATTATTTAAAGGTGCTTGCCCTTATAGAAAGCATGTCCGAACCCAACTTAAAATAAACCCTATTTCATCCTTTATATTAAATAGGGGAACTTGTCGGTAAATACAAAGGTTTCGCAGACCAAACTGACGTCATACTTTCCTTAGTTTATTTGATCGAGTCTTATCCTCAAGTCTTGTGTTTATCCTTCGGGATAGATACAAGATTTGAGGTACAATGTTATTTCATTTTAAAATATGAAAAATATGGGGTCAGTTTGATTTCATACTTCAACGTCCTTCCTAAGCGGGCGACGGGATTTTGATTCCGGCGATCGATAGCTTCTTACGGGCAACTCCCCTCCAACCAAAAATAGTGCCAACAGAGATTTATTCTTCATTACATTTCTAAGAGAGAATTTAGAGTGTTTGTAAAGAGAGAATGAGTTAGATAGAACTTCTAGGGATTTGCATTGGAATGCTTCTGAGATAAGCTGTGTTCTTTTATTTCTTTATTTTGTAAACTTTTTTTTATATATGAAATTTTATGTTTTGTTGTATCCTTCTCATGAATTCTGAGTAGTCTTCTTTATCCTTCTTCCTACTTTGAGATATGGTTTTGTGAAGAATTGATTTTATTTTATATGGTTTTAAATCTAAAAAAATTATGATGATTCGAACTTTAATCTTCATTTATTTTTTGATTTAGCCAATTAAAATGTTAAAATGTGTTAAGAAACATATGTTCCAAAAGGGCTATGATTTCTACAACATGGGGAGAATCACATTCGATTCCATGGGAGAGGATTTCATCCATGGGGTTAAGTGTAAATAAATAGGGAAATATACTTTGTTAGATGCAGAATTGAAGATTTTAAGGTAACAAATTAAAATTCTTAATTTGGTCCAAATGATTGGAACCAGATGCGAGACTGTTTGCCCTCAGGTGAGGGAGTAGTGGGAGCTCTGCAGTGGCATCCAGTATCCTCCCAACCTAACCACGGAAATAGGGACCAAACTCTGGCTTAGTCAATGTTCTTTATGCACTCGAAAGTGGATAATTAATAGGATTGTTCCTATTTGGCACAAAATAATTTTTATATACTTTAAATGATTTTTAATTTCTTCACAATCCATATATTCATTGTAAAAGGGAAGGATGCTTTCTTAAATTTGAACTCTTCTTCACAAAACTTTATTTAGTCTTATTA
>NEWO01000512.1:187248-208606 GCA_003013225.1 Phalaenopsis aphrodite | reverse complement strand
GACCCTCACCATTAGAAATTATACCATCTTCTCTACTCAACTTGAAGTTCCACATGTTGGTCTCAACCTCTAAATACTTAGTAGGTGGGGTCACTATGGAGCAAGCTCAAAATGAGTCACCCTTAGGACTGCTGGACCTTAAGGCTGACCCTGGGTGTTGGTCTGGAGCTGCAGCAATCACTATACTTATCTGCACCCACAATTACTCACAAACCTAAAACTCAAATTTCTAGCCTAGGTCCCTTGATCTTTTTTGGATACTTATGTAGATGGTCCCCTAAACATACCAGCCCTAGAGCTATGGTTTGGCTAAGACCACTATGTAGAGGACCCAAAATGGGGTTTCCATTGGTCCATGACTTATTGCTGATGGTTGGTACCTCAACTCTATCAAAAATACACATCTTGGCCTTTTGCCCCAAAACACCCCCAAATTACCAAAATACCCCTCCATAGCCCAAAATTCCAAAAATCCCAAAAAAATCCCAGAAAATCTCAATAAATCCCAAACATTCCAAACTACATTTTTCTCAATACCACATGACCCAATTTGACCAATTTCACAATATTTCACCAAAATCCCCAAATTGCCCTTTAAAGACCCAAATTTCCCCAAATCCAATTCAAATGTCCATCAATTCTAAACTAAAATTCACTTTTGATATGACCAAATTAAACCAAATCCAAGCTCAATTAGTCCATGATTTGAACCCAATTTTGAGAGGTTAAATCCCCATTTTTGACCATATGACCTAATCTCATTAAATTGAACCCATAGCCTGTCAATTGGCCCAAATTAATGTTGCAAAATCTTGATAACATTCCAATACATCAAAATCAAACATCAATTGGCCTTGGTGAAGCCTCATATCCATTTGATTTTGGCCTAAATCCAAAATTCCCAAATTTAGCCCCAGATTCGCTAAGTCCCCAAATTTTACCCAATTGATTGCCTTAACCTCCAAATTGGCATTCAATTCATGTTGAAAACTCTTCATGAGGTCCTTATTGACCATTTACAACAATCAATTTGGACTTAGCCCAAGGCTAACCCAAGCTAGACCAAAGCCTAGCCCAACATAACCAAATTGATTAAGGTTCAAAATTCCCTCAAATTGACCCTTCAATTGAGCTCAAAATCACTTCCATTCTTCACTAAAGTTGTTCCTTATGATCATCTACACCAAATTCAATATTTATTTGGGCCAATTGACATGGTTAGCCTAGGCCAAACCTAAGTTTTGGTCATTTGCACCCACTTGGACCCATGCACTAAATGTGACCTAACCACCCTAAAGTCACCAAATTAACTCCATCACAGCCATTAGTTAGACTTAATGACCAGTCCAAACACCATGAAATCACCTAAATCAAGCCATGGACTAAAGGACCCCCAAATCAAGGGATATTATTTCCAAAAATGTATGTGCTTGATATCTTTACCTAAATTAGGTATTATTGCACTAAATTGTTGTGCCATATTCCCCTGAGTTCCCTGAGCTCCTAGCCACCTCCCCCTGGCCGGCCGGCCAGCCTAGGGGCCAAAAAAGCTCAAAACTGAGAGCCACCCCGATGACACCTCACCCAAATCAAACCTAGAGGCCAGCTCAGTCAAACCATTTGATGGAACTCCTCTGCCCTCCACTTAAGCACCACAATGCACCCAACCTTATGCCCTGAGAGCCACTCCCATGGCCATTTTTATAAAAACTCACATCCACAACCATAGGAGGTGTGCTGAAGTCTCCTTAGTGAGGCCTCTTCAAACTTCACACAGAGCTTCCTTAAGATCCCCTCAGTGCATTTCAACTGTTTTCCCTCACCAATTCGTATTGTCAGAGCTCAATTTTGAGCTTGGAACCTTGCCGGAAATGAGGACAGAACCCAATACACCTTCAAAGTCCACCCAAACTCAAATTAACTCTACCCACAAGAAAAAACCTCATAAAATCCCTCTTCCACGGAGCCGCTACCATAGCTTTAGACCATCACCAAAATCCGTTGATCGAATTCATACCTAGGCCTTACACCAAGGTCAGAGACTTAATTCCTAGCCTCTTTAGATTACAATGAATGTGCCAAGGCCCTCTGATCGAAGCTTCACTTCTCAGAGAAAATGTATAAAATCTCACCTCATCCCGAGCCTATTTCGATTCTCCATTTGATTAGGCTTAATTTAACTGTGTGATTACCGTATGGATGGGTTCGTCTCACTTAGACGAGTCCATAGGACCAAACCCAAGGTGATTTGGTTGTTTAGGCTGAGATCTTAGGGTTTTAGTATAGATGGTCACGGGATCATTCTATCGGGGACGATGACGGACGACCGTTTGATCGTGCGTGTATCAAATGGACAGAGGAGATCGAGCTGATAAATCTTTGAGGCATGAACAGCAGGACGCGTGGCTGCTGGCGTGGATGGCTGTGTGAAATAGGAGCGCGTCGTGTGGAGTTTCAGAGCTGCCTAGGATCTAGTTAGCACGCGCGGTTTAATTAGAAAAATAGGGCTTTTTTATTTTATTTAAACTACCTGAATATCAAAAATCTATAACTTTGTGTAGAAAAATCACAAAAATAAAGTAAAAATACCCTCTTCCTTAGTGAACATAGGAGAATAATGTGTAATAAATTTCAAGTCCATTTGATGCATAAAATATTTTTAATTAATTAAACACTATTTGGTATCATTTGATTCTCCATGCATATTGATACATCACCTTGGCTTGAAATTTTGGCATGTTGTAGCCTCAGTCAAGGGAAACATCCTCTAATTTTCCAAAGTCAGAGGAGATTCACATATAGAGAGCCATATTTTTCAAGTTCTTGCACATTATTTCCTTAAAAAAATCATAAAAATTAGCATACTGATTAGAAAATTCTAAGAAAATTTTGGAAGGTCCACCATGACCAGAGAAGCTTTTGGAAATAATTTCATGGGTCAAGTCATTTAAAATGCACTTAAATTTTACAAACACTAAATCCCTAAAATAAATAATTTTGGAAAATATAAATATTTAAATGACTTGATTTTTTATCTCCATTGTGGTTTATGATCCAGAGAACTCACTATATAAATTTCAAAATATTTTGAGTTCATTTGATAACTTAAGTTGATTTTTAAAGATAAATGTCACTTTTGACACTTAAATGATTTTTAAAAATCAAAGTACAACTNAAACTCACTTCCATTCTTCACTAAAGTTTTTCCTTATGATCATCTACACCAAATGCAATATTTATTTGGGCCAATTGACATGGTTAGCCTAGGCCAAACCCAAGTTTTGGTCATTTGCACCCACTTGGACCCATGCACTAAATGTGACCTAACCACCCTAAAGTCACCAAATTAACTCCATCACAGCCATTAGTTGGACTTAATGACCAGTCCAAACACCATGAAATCACCTAAATCAAGCCATGGACTAAAGGACCCACAAATCAAGGGATATTATTTCCAAAAATGTATGTGCTTGATATCTTTACCTAAATTAGGTATTATTGCACTAAATTGCTGTGCCATATTCCCCTGAGTTCCCTGAGCTCCTAGCCACCTCCCCCTGGCCGGCCGGCCAGCCTAGTGGCCAAAAAAGTTCAAAACTGAGAGCCACCCCCATGACACCTCACCCAAATCAAACCTAGAGGCCAGCTCAGTCAAACCATTTGATGGAGCTCCTCTGCCCTCCACTTAAGCACCACAATGCACCCAAGCTTAGGCCCTGAGAGCCACTCCCATGGCCATTTTTATAAAAACTCACATCCACAGCCTTGGGAGGTGTGCTGAAATCTCCTTAGTGAGGCCTCTTTAAACTTCGCACAGAGCATCCCTAAGAACCCCTCAGTGCATTTCAACTGTTTTCCCTCACCAATTCGTATTGTCAGAGCTCAATTTTGAGCTTGGAACCTTGCCGGAAATGAGGAAAGAACCCAATACACCTTCAAAGTCCACCCAAACTCGAATTAACTCTACCCACAAGACAAAACCTCATAAAATCCCTCTTCCACAGAGCCGCTACCATAGCTTTAGACCATCACCAAAATCCGGCCATGATCGAATTCATACCTAGGCCTTACACCAAGGCCAGAGACTTAATCCCTATCCTCTTTAGATCACAATGAATGTGCCAAGACCTTCTGATCGAAGCTTCACTTCTCAGAGAAAAGGTATAAAATCTCACCTCATCCCGAGCCTATTTCGATTCTCCATTTGATTAGGCTTAATTTAATTGTGTGATTACCGTATGGATGGGTTCGTCTCACTTAGACGAGTCCATAGGACCAAACCCAAGGTGATTTGGTTGAGTTTAGGCCGAGATCTTAGGGTTTTAGTATAGATGGTCATGGGATCATTCTATCGGGGACGATGACGGACGACCGTTTGATCGTGCGTGTATCAAATGGACAGAGGAGATCGAGCCGGGTAAATCTTTGAGGCATGAACAGCAGGACGCGTGGCTGCTGGCGTCGATGGCGGTGTCAAATAGGAGCGCGTCATGTGGAGTTTCAGAGCTGCCTGGGATCTAGTCAGCACGCGCTGTTTAAATAGAAAAATAGGGCTTTTTTATTTAATTTAAACTACCTGAATATCAAAAATCTATAACTTTGTGTAGAAAAATCACAAAAATAAAATAAAAATACCCTCTTCCTTATTGAACAGAGGAGAATAATGTGTAATAAATTTCAAGTCCATTTGATGCATAAAATATTTTTAATTAATTAAACACTGTTTGGTATCATTTGATTCTCCATGCATATTGATACATCACCTTGGCTTGAAATTTTGGCATGTTATAGCCTCAGTCAAGGGAAACATCCTCTGATTTTTCCAAAGTCAGAGGAGATTCACATACAGAGAGCCATATTTTTCAAGTTCTTGCACATTATTTCCTTAAAATAATCATGAAAATTAGCATACTAATTAGAAAATTCTAAGAAAATTTTGGAAGGTCCACCATGACCAGAGAAGCTTTTGGAAATAATTTCATGGGTCAAGTCATTTAAAATGCACTTAAATTTTACAAACACTAAATCCCTAAAATAATTAATTTTGGAAAATATAAATATTTAAATGACTTGATTTTTTATCTCCACTGTGGTTTATGATCCAGAGAACTCACTATATAAATTTCAAAATATTTTGAGTTCATTTGATAACTTAAGTTGATTTTTAAAGATAAATGTCACTTTTGACACTTAAATGATTTTTAAAAATCAAAGTACAACTCAAAAAATTATGAAACTTATTTTTTTTGAGTTTTCTGTGATCAGGGACATTTTATAAAAATAAAATAATATAGAATAAAAACTTTATTTTTAGCCTATTTTAATTATTTTAAATATTTAAAAATTCATAAAAAACATAAAAATAACAAAATTCATGGAAATGTTCTAAATTGCTTCTTAATCACTTCGAAGCAATTAGAATATTTTTCCTGATTTTCTAAATAAAGATATTGAATTTCAAAGCTTAAAAATAATTTTTAAAGGCAAAAAATGAGTTTTTACTAAAAATAATTTCAATAAATAAAAAAAATGGCTAAGTGTTCAAGTTACACCAACTTGCCCTTTAAGGAAATTCACTCACATAATTTTAAAATTAAATGATAAATGATAACTACCCTTATCTTAGGGATAATTAAGGCATCAATGTTCACTGAGCATTAGAAGTATTCACATGATGAACCATTAAGCAATATAATAAGTTTAGATGGACTCGTGACTTTTCACCAGTTGGTGAGAGGGAGTCATGGATCTGCTTCCTCCTCCTAACTTGTTGGATACCTCAGAGGTCTATTAAACTTAATATACTTTGCTCAATGAAATCATCCTTAATAAAACTTTTAAGGACTCACCAAAATACAACATAAAGTTAGGAAAACAACTAGAAGTTTACTTTTCCTGCTCTTCATAAATGCCCTCACATGCATTTTTAAGTTTCAGGTGGTGGAATGAGAAGACTCGTCAGGTATGCTTTTACAGTTTATAATATCATCTTTCTTATGCTTTTTTTCTTACATGCTTTATGCTTGCATTTACCTACATGTATGAAAACAACATAAAGTTGCATGTTAACCAAAACCAAAGCCCAAAACCAAAACTAAAATCAACCAAGATCAAATCCACCACCACAACATCCAAAATATAAAATAACTCAATATTTAATCACACACATCACATAAAACTATAATTAAAACTAAATTAAGACGTATATATCGGATGATCGGGAATTCCTCGGAGGAGGTAACATACGGTTGCTAACGAGGCTTCCCATTGTTTAAATTAAATTATGGAACTCATTAAGTTGGGTTTGGTAAGATCATTTGGACTAAGTGAATCCAATAGAAAATAGTGAACGAGGGAACCGTAGGATCCTAACCGGTGTCGCTCTAATCAACTTTAATATGCCCCTATAAAATTTAAAGAGCTTCAACCATAGAGCCACCTGATTTAACATTATAACTTGACACACTAGAAAACTCAAACTCATCACAATGAGGAACTTTGAGCTAACATGGTAGGCAGCACGGCCATCTTCAACAGCAAAACATGTCTTCTCCAGTTAAACCAATCTTCATTCCTTAGACTTAAACAACAAAGCCATAGGACTTTGAGGTTGCTTTCTTATGCAACATAAATCCTCACCATATCTTTAGGCGTTTGTATAGCCCTGCCATACAATATAAGCCCTAACTCGTCTTAGGATTTTGAGGTTGTTGTTTGTCACGACCTAAATTATCATATCTTCCAGGCTATTTGTGTGATCGTTTCACACGAATGTAACCCCTAACTAATAAAAGTGGTCGGATGAAAGACCTAAATTTTTCTCCTCTAAATTGAAGCCAAACATTAGGATAGCTTGGGAAGTCATCGAGGTTCTCCTCCGGATCCATGACATCCCCTAATTCTTCCTCCTTTGGATTCTAAAATAAAATGTTCCAAATTTGAACCAATCCCCTTTCACACCTCTATGTTCGATCTCATTGAAGCGTCCTACCCTTTGAAACTCCTTGAAGATAATATTTCCTGATTTTTATCGAGAATCTTCTTAAGTGACTTTGGTCATTTAAGTTGTAATTAACTATAGGGGCTTGCCCTTATCAGAAGTATGTCTGAACCCAACTTAATATAAACCCTATTTAATCTTTTATATTAAATAGAGGAATTTGTCGGCAAATACAAAGGTTTCGCAGACTAAACGGGTGTCATACTTTCCTTAGTTTATTTGATCGAGTCTCATCCTCAAGTCTTGTGTTTATCCTTCGGGATAGATACTGGATTTGAGGAACAGTGCTCTTTCATTTTAAACTATGAAAAATATGGGGTTAGTTCGATTTCATACTTCAACATCCTTCCGAAGAAGGCGACGGGATTTCGATTCTGGTGACCGACAACTTCTTACGGGCAACTCCCGACAAACTCCAACCCCCGAAATAGCGCCGACAGATATATTATTTCAACATCTAACCTTTATAAAATTTCTTTCTTAACAACCTCTTTTATCATTATATTTAATCTCCTTTGAGGATCAGCTCTTAGTTCATGTTGATCTTCTAAAAAATTTCTATGCATAAAAAGTAAAGGACTGATTCATTTAATATCAACTAATGTTTATCCAAAAAGCTTTTTTATATCTTCTCAAAGTTTCCAACAACTGTTGTTCTTGCTCATCAGTTAGTTCTGAGGATACTATAACAGGTAATGTGGATAAATCCCCTAAGAATGCATACTTCAAATGTGTATGAAGTGTTTTTAGTTCTAGTTCAGGAGATTTTTAAGTAGATGAAATCAAATCCATATTACTTTTTGTAGGATTTAACATTTCAATTTTTTCCTAAACATAATCCAAATCTTCTTAACTTACCTCTGTAGATTCATCTTAAATTTTATCCTCATCTTGATATTCCATATATTTCATTTCAAATTCTCTTTCAAATGTCTTTTTGAAATATCCATTTTGAAGCATTCAATCGCTTGCTCTTTTGCAGGGTATCTCATTGATTTTGCAATATTAAATGTAACATCTTGATCACTAACTCTCATAGTTAGTTCTCCTTTCTGTACATCTATCAAAGCTCTTCCAGTGGCTAGGAATTGTATTCCTAAAATGATAGGAGGCTTTTTATCTTCCTCCATATCTAATTTAATAAATTCCATAGGAAAGATAAATTTATCAACTTTTACCAAAACATCTTCAATAACTCCTTTAGGATAGGTAATCAAATGATCAACTAACTTAAGAGTTACAGGCGTAGGTGAAATATCTCCTAAGCCTAACCTCTGTAATTTAATAATGACATAAAATTAATATTGGCTCTTAAATCACATAAAGCTTTGCAAAATAATCTTTCTCCAATAGCATAAGGAATCGTAAAACTTCCAGAATCTTTTTCATGAAGCATTTTTTGAATTATAGCACTACACTCCTCACTGAGTTAAACAGTCTCGTTATCTACAAACTTCCCTTTCTTATTTAATATATTCTTCATGAACTTCACATAGCTAGACATTTGTTCCAAGGCTTCAACAAATGGAATGTTTATCATTAATTTCTTTAATATCTCTAAAAATTTTGAAAATTGGTTATCTTTATTTTCTGCTTCAGTCTTTGAGGAAATGGATGTGATGGCATTTTTACAGTAATTTTCATTGGTTTAATAGGACTTTCTGACTCAAAATGAAAATCTTCACCAGATTCTTTTTCATTTTTCACCTCATCTTTTTCAACTTCAACTTCCACTTCTACTTCTTATTCAACTCTTCTTTCTAATTCTTTTTCACTTCTAAGTTGAATAGCCTTAATTTGTTCTTTGTTTTGATCTTTAGGATTTACTTTAGCATTACTAGGCAATGTTCCTGGAGGTCTATTGTTAAGTGTGGTAGCAATACATCTAATTGATTTTCCATGTTTCTAATTGTAGCTCCTTGACTTTGTAATCGGCTCCCCATTTGCAATATCAATTCTTCTATTGACAACTTTTTCTCCTTGCTCTGCAAAATATTAAATCTTGGAGGGTAATAAGGTTTATAAGTTGGATTTCCTTGATAGTTGGAGTTTCCCTATGGGTTCGCAGTGTTGTTTCCCCATTGTGGATTTACAGCATTAGAATTATTATTACTCCAACTAAATTTTGGATGATTCTTTTAATTGGGATTATAATAATCGGCATAAGAATTATTACAACGATTATGTATTGTATTCAAGGTCTCACAAGAAGATTGAGATTCTATCATTTGTCCCAATTAATTTTTCTCAAGCACAGGTGATGTCTGAGAATAATTCATTACATTTTAATTTATCTTCTTCGATATAACAGTTATTTGTGCAGCTAACATAGATATTGTATCATAATCATGAATACTGACTCCTCTTTTTGAATTGACCCTTTCAAATGGCCACTGAAAATTATTAGTAGTCATCTCTTCAATTAAAAAATATGCTTCATCGAATGGTTTTGATATTAATGATCCACCACCACCAGCATCAATTATCGATCTAAGAGATCCAACAAATCCATTATAAAATGTTTGAATCATTAACAAATCTGGCAACTCCTGGTGTGGACACTTCTAAGTAGATTATTAAATCTTTCTCAGGCTTCATAAATTGATTCCCCTTCAAACTGATAAAAAAATGTAATATCATTTCTAAGCTAAGCATTTTTTAAGGTAGGAAATATTTAGATAAAATCTTTTGTCATAAATCTCCCCAAATTCTGATAGATCCAGGTGCTAACGAGTTTAACCACATCTTAGTTTTATCCCTTAGTAAAAAAGAAAAAAATCTATGTCTGACGGCATCATTTGACACTCCATCATATTTAAATGTAGCATGCAATTTTAGAAAGCTAGCAATGTGTAAATTAGGATCTTCAGTTGATGTTCCCCCAAACTGATTGTTTTGAACCATTTGGATAATAACAGATTTAAGCTCGAATTAATTGGCAGCTACAAAAGGGTCTTATATACTTAAATGAATCTCACCTGTTGTAGGATTAGTGTAATCTCTTAAAGGTCTCTGATGATGTTCAGTTTCATTTCCATCATTATTCAAATTGCAAGTCATTTTGCTAATATGGTCTATCTCTTTTTGTTGTTTTCAAAATTTTCTAATTGTTCTTTCTAACTCAGAATCGTAAGATACTAAATTTTCATATCATACACTAAGCTTAAACAAATACAACAAGTAATTTAAAACTAAGCAAACACACTTAAATAAGAAAATATTTAAAATAAATTGCAAACACTCTTTTTTCAGTTTTTAAAATAAAATACTATAAATTATAAAATAACTTACTACTACTTTTCATTACTTTCCCGGCAACAGTGCCAAAAACTTAATGTGGATGGATTTAGTGTGTTAAATTTGTAAACATTTTTCAATAATAAAAAATAAACACGGTAGATACAATAATAAATATGAAATTAATCCCAAAAAAATAACTTTAATTAAAATAGTTTTATCATTTAAAAATCATTAAACTGTCAAATCCCTTTAAAAACAATATAAGTATACATATCACTCAAGTAATAAAGGGCTTTAATGGAGTCCTGAATATCGATCACACAGGAAAGTTGGAAATGCATGTAAATAAGTTCGTAAAATTATAATGTAGTTTTATTTCAAAACTACAAAAGTAAAGTGCGAAATTTGAATATTAAGTAACAGGTGAATGCAAACTATAATGTAGTTGAAAGACAAAGTTAACTAAACTGAATGTTAAACTTTCAAAAGTAAATTTATGAAAATTAAATCTAAGATTTTGTGATGCAAAGTTCAAATTTAAGAAAATCTCATTCCCCTTTATAATAAGTATATGGTTTGTGAATAAATTAAAATAATTTTGAAAACATATATAAAAACGCTTTTGTGCCAAATAGGAGCAATCCTATTCTTTACCCCTTTCGAATGCATAAAGAACAATAACTAATCTAGAGTTTGGTCCCTAATTATGTGGTTAGGCTGGGAAGATACTGACTACCACTTCAGAGCTCTCACTACTCCCTCCGCTGAGGGCTAATAATCTAACATCAATTTCCAATCAACTGGATCAAATAGAGGATTTTAATCTATCTCCTTAAAATCTCCAATTCTGCATCTAACAAAGTATATTTTTTTATTTATTTGCACCCAATTCCTTGGATGAAATACTCTCACATGAAATCAAATGTTATTCTCCCTATGTTATAGAAATCATAACCTTTTTGGAACATATGTTTCTCAACACATTTTATCATTTCAATTGGCCAGATCGAAAAGTAAATGAAGATCAGAGTTCAAATCATCACAAATTATTGACATTTAAAACCATATAAAATAAAATCAATTCTTCACAAAATCATATTTTAAAGTAGTGAGAAGGATAAAGAAGACTACTCAGAATTCATGAGAAGGATACGAAAAAACACAGATTTTATTAATAAAAACAAGTTTATAAAGCAAAAGAAATAAGTGACACAACTTATCTCACAATCGTTCCCAAGCAAACTCCTAGAAGTTCTCTCCAAGCTTTTCTCTCTTTACAAGCACTCACAATTCTCTCTTAAAAGTGTAATGAAGGATACGACAAAACACATATTTCATTAATAAAAAAAAGTTTACAAAACAAAAGAGATAAAAGACACAACTTATCTCACAATCCTTCCTAAGCAAACTCCTAGAAGTTTTCTCCAAGCCTTTCTCTTTACAAATACTCTCAATTCTCTCTTAGAAGTGTAGTGAAGAAGAAATCTCTCACCTTCCCTCTCCTCTTACAATCCTAGAAAAAAATCTCTAAGTCATTGACTTTCTCTCTCTCTCTCTCTAACTTACGCCACACACCTCTACTCGCCTTCTCTAAAACTCCTCTTCAACGCCTCTTTTATTAAAGGCTTCCTCCCTCCAAAAAGAATTCAAAATTCTCTCTAAAATTTTGTCCAAAAGTCAACTCTTTTGAATTCAAATGACATGTTCATTGATCCAAGAGACATATCCCTTCATAAAAGAACCTTCCAAAGTGTCTAGGTGCATAAAATTACTCGAAGGGATGTTTAGAACAAGTTTCCATTTAAAATACCACGCAAAATTCGTTTCGAACCGCCTAAATCCACAAAAGTCGTCCTTGGTGCATCATGCGCCAAGTCTCTATCAAATCGCGCATCTGGCACCAAATCTAACGCATCATGCACCAACTCTCTGTCAAATGGCGCATCTGGCACCAATCTGACGCATCATTCAACAACTCTCTGTTAAATGGCGCATCTGACATCAATTTGACGCATCATGCGCCACTTTGTTGAAAACCACGTTGTTATGGGCTTTGGCGCATCTGGTGCCATTTCGACGCATCTCGCGCGAATCTGGCGCATCATGCGCCAAAGTTCAAAACTTCGCTATTTTGGCTCCAAACTGTCTTTTTTGCTACTTTTGTACCAAATGCTTAAAATTAATATACCTGCAATCAAAACATAAAAATACCCTTCTTTAAAGTGCAATATCACCAAATATAAGCATAAAATATATACTTAAAAAAACATATTATTTTGGTGTATCACTGGCTCACCTACATAAAAAATGAAAAAAAAAATGAAAACACGCAACCTGACCTGATTGATCCGTTATAGAGCCTAAGCAATATTTTTTGCGTTATTTATCCTTGTCGCTGTGTTATAGGAATATTCTCTCATGTTATTCTGAATAACACATTAAGAACACATGATTGACACATCAATAACACATGAATAATGCAGAAATTATTCAGAATAATGAGGAAATAATCCTATAACACAGAATATTCCTAAAATCTTAATAACATATTAAATAACTATAAGTTATTAATAAATATAAATTATCATAACAACAACAACAAAGCCTTAATCCCACTAACACACACACACACACACAAAGCCTTAATCCCACTACGTTGGGTCGGCTACATGAACCCTTTTTCTCCATTGCGTCCTATTTAGTGTCATATTTTCATTTAGTTCTAGTAAATTAAGATCATTTTTTATACAGTAAGCCCAAATCTTCCTAGGTCTAACTCTTCTTTTCTTAACACAAGTCGAATCTAAAACATCTACTCTCCTAATTGGATCATCAGATGATCGACGTTTAATGTGACCAAACCATCTAAGATGACTTTCTCTAATTTTGTTTGTCATAGGGAGCTACACCAACCCTTTCACGGATATATTCATTTCGCATTTTGTCTCTAAGTGTAAAGCCACTCATCCACCTAATCATTCTTATCTCGGCAAGACTTAACTTATTATTATGCTTCTCTTTTAAAGGCCCAACATTCAGCGTCATAAAGCATTGCAGGTCTTACCACCGTCTTATAAAATTTTCCTTTCAATCTAACCGGTACTTTTCTATCACACAAAAGGCCCGAAGCATTCCTCCACTTCAACCAACCTTCCTCCACTTCAACCAACCAACTTGAATTCTACTATTAACATCCCCATCTATATCACCATCACTTAAAAAAAACAAACCCAAGTTATCTAAATCGTTCACACTTTTTAATAATTTGATCACCCAAAGTCACACTTATGTCACTAGAGCTACTACTACTAAAATTGCATTCTATGTATTCAGTTTTAGTTCTACTTAAATGAAGGCCTTTAGACTCCAATGTAGACCTCCATAATTCAAGTTTTTCCTAGGCTTTTTCTCTTTTTTTATCACGAGAAGGATATCATCAAGCATACACCAAGGTAAATCCTCCTATAGATGTCCAGTAAGACCATCCATAACTAAAGCAAAAAAAAAATATGGGCTTAAAGACGATCCCTAATGTAATCCAATAGAAATAGGAAAATATTTGGTCAATCCTTCTTTAATTTGAACACAAGTAACAGCTCTAGTATACATATCTTTAATGACTTGAATATAAGTCTTATTAAAGCCTTTCTTCTCAAGAACTCTCCAAATGATATCTCTTAGAACCTTATCGTAAGCTTTTTCTAAATCAATAAAAATCAAATGTAGATTCTTCTTATTATCTATGAACTTCTCCATCATACCTCTCAATAATTGTATAGCTTCCATAGTAGACCTGCTCGGCATGAATCCAAATTGATTAGGAGAAATCTTTGCAATGCGTCTTAGCCTATGTTCAATTACCCTCCCCCATAATTTTAAAGTATGACACATCAACTTAATTCCTCTATAATTTACACACTTTTGTGCATCACCTGTATTCTTAAAAATGGGGACAAAAATACCATTCCTCCACTCCCTAGGCATCTTTTTAGTTTTTAAAATAATATTAAAGAGTTTAGTAAGCAAGAAACTCCCAAATGTCCTAAATATTTCCACACTTAATTTGGATATCATCAAGTCCTACGTACTTTCTCCCCAGCCCGCGGTATAACACATATGGAATATTCCCCACGTGCTATACTGCGGGCTAGAGAGTATATAATTGTGCTATTATGTGTTATTAATGTGTTATTATGTGTCATTAGTGTGTTATTATGTGTTATTATGTGTTCTTGAGTGGAAGAATATTTTTATACCCTCAATAACACATTAATAAAACATGAATAACGCGGAAAATATTCAGAATAATGCGAGGAAATATTTTTTATGTGATTAAATATTTCCATAACGCATCGGTTAGGCCGATTCACACGTTTCATTATTATTATTTTTTTATCTAGGTAGGCCGCCCTTCCATGTGTCAGCGCAACATTGGACTCCGCAAGCAGTTCTGCATGTGGAATCCTAATGTAATAATTGTTCCTTGCAAACCCACAAACATATCCCCTATGTTAAGCAAACAAATCTTCCAAGCCTCCTCCGAAAAATCTAAACCCATACAAGTCATTTTTAACTGGTTTGTTGAGAGCTGATTTTTTGAACAAAGAGATCACAAGTTCAAAATCATACATATGCAGCGCGTTTGCATTTAACGTTAAATTTGCACAAATTCAAATAAAAAAAAATAAACCCTTGATAATGATGTCCCCTAATGTAGCTCTTCATATTTGTTTCCTAGTGAAACCATATCATAACATCAAATTTTATTTTATTTTTTATAAATGAAAATGTAATTTTATCATTTTTTTTGGTTCTTTATAAATCAAATGTATTCATTATTTACATCAAAGAAAAGGCTGCATGATCCTCAATTCCAAAAAGAAAAAATAAAAATAAAAACCTCAGAATGTCTTTTATTTATTTTCATTTGGACCAACTCATATTATTGGTAAGGTTTTGATGTTACTCGGGTAAAATTCCTTCAGAGAAATTAAGTCTGAGTAACAAGCAGTTTAAAAATTCTTGGCCAAAGTACTTCAAACTTTGGTCTCTTAATCAGAGAAAACAAAATTCGACACCAACCCCTTCATATATAACCAGACAAATTTATAATCCACACCATCCCCTTAGTTCGAAGAAAAAATGTAACATATTTCCAGAATTTGACGTTGTGGCTATAACAAACCACTGATCTCGTGCCAATGAATCATTGAACCATAGTCAAACTTTCACAGTTGTGCAGGCAAAGAAAGATTTAAGAAAATGGGAACACAAAAAATGGAAAATAATTGGTGCAACTCTGCATAGCAGAATAAAAGAAAATAAAAAAATAAATATCTGGATTGCAGCAGCGCAGTTATTGCTCAGCTCATTGCAAGTTATGACAAAAAAGCAAGTTTCTCCGAAACAAATAAAGATAGTCATTTTAAAACTAAGAAGGAAATCACCGTTTGCAATTTAATTAACGTAGAATAGTACATTACAGGAACAAGTAACATGGCAATACAGCTAATTAGAGTCAACTAGGGTTTCCTGATGTTATCTCAAGGACCGCAAACAGTCACAAGGAGAAGAAAACCATGTTTAGGGTCCTAAGTTTTACCCTCGTTATTCACATATCACCACTGCATATTATTAACTCACATAGTCATCTGTTTGGTGAAAAAAAAATTACATAATGCTTACTTGAAGCCTCAAGTTCTTTTACATGGTACTAATATGGGCACACATTCTTTATCCATATCCTTAAGCCAAACATTATTTTCTCCTAGGCACATTACGCTTACGTTTAAACTTACATAAATGCTGATCATATGGAAACCTTTGCATTTCACTCTGCTCTGCGAAGCTAGTGTCAATCGCTACTCTCTGAAAATACATCCAGAAGGGCCAGCGCCTGAATAAAGAAAACCATAAAATATTCAGCAAAATAATAAGATTTGGTATTCAGAAAACCATATGCTAATTATCATATTATTTAGAGTTGAATGCAGTTGCATCATACCTCAGGTACACTAAGCTCGAGTCGGAATTTGGGACCATCGTAGTGGTGTAAAATTGGCCTGAAAGAATCTTCTTCAAGTGGTTCACAGTTTTTCCTAGTCAGAACTTTTATCTGTGCGGGGAAAAAAACTAACAAAATGAGGCCATGGAAAAGAAATCAGCTGATAATAAACGTGCAACACGTGCAACAGTTGTAAAATCTAATGGTGGTGAAATTCATGCAGATTTATTCAAATATGAGATTCACTTCTTTTAACAAAAGCAGGCATAAATTAGTTGTTCTGAAATAGTATTTGAAATAATTAGCTGGAGCATTCTTCCCAAAAGCAAACTGCAGCAATTTATTTTATAATTTTGCCAAGACCCCCATCATAAAAGCTGTCCCTGTTGACAGTCATGCAGTGTCTCAAACCCTTTATTCAACGGTTATCGTTCAGAGTTGTTGAAGTATATAGGCACTGCTATATTAACTATAAAGTGTAACATAAGTTCAGATAAATGCTCATCGGTATTTGATAGAAATAAAGGATATTATTAATGGTACAAAGTGAACAATTGAAAAACGATTTCAACAATTAGTTTTATTTTCTGAAGTTCATTATTTTGAGGTGAAAATATCGTACGGCTTAGTCTTCTCAAGATTAATAAACTTAGAAATAAGATTGAAAAAATAAAAACCTCAGTCTTCAGAAGAATATACATGATTTCGTAAATCAGTAACCAAATAGATTCAATCCAAATCACAATCTATAAAAGTCATTGAAAATTAGCACAGTTACAAGAAGGATCAAGAGTAAAGAAGCTGATGTATGCTTGTCCCAACTGATTCACAGCTTTAAAACGAGGAGAGAAATCTCAAACAGAAGCATATGAAGTTCCACACCAAAATTAAGATATCAAGTATATTTTAACAAAATTAATCTTGGGACCAAACAAAACAGAAAAGAACATTTTAAACAGTTTCCAACTAGAAGTTGATGAACAACAATTTCTTCTCCTAATCAAATTATTTAGAAGAAGCATGATTGAAGAGACAAAAGAGTGGATGATAGTAATTGATCTACATAATTTAAATCTCTGGTGTCTGAAGTCTGCTTATTATAAAAAGAACAGCACATACTAGCTTTACTATTTGCAATCAATTACTATCATGGTGTCATTAATCAAACAAAAAAAAGAAAAAAAAAATCTATGAACTAACAAATAATGTGCATAAATAGTATGTTGTACCTGAGCAGGAAAACGAGATTCTCCCGGATGCTTTTTATCCTCCCAGGCTGCAGGATCAATATTTGTTCCTCCAAAACTAGCAGCCTTAGAATTACCATGAAAAAACAAAGAAATCAATTTAATTCATACATGTAACAAAGAAAAATTCATAAACGAAAATAGGGTAAAGTATTTGAATCGCATTCTTACCTCAAAAATCCCATGAAGCTGATGTGTTGAATAGTTGTATAAAAATATTGGCAGGCCCGGCGTTATTGCCCGGACAGAGTCTCTGTAGCGTGGAGGAAGACCTTATGCATAAATTAAATAAACAAATAAATTCCCACAAAATTGTTATTTATAAGAAAATAAAATAAAATTACTAAAAATTAATTTAAATATTCGCGTTTTCTAATAACCACCCAATTCATCCCATAATATGTCAGAAGATATCAACATTACAATTATAGGAAGGAAGAAAATTATATAAGATCACCTCCAATCTGAACTCGATATATATCTATCGCCAACAACCAGAAATATGTCATCTTCTGTTTGGTAGAACCTTTTAGTAAATCTAACCAAACAGTAGAATGCAGGATTTTGATGAATTTATGAATTTTCTAATTTAGTAGCCCCAATTTTGGTTTTGATTCGGCTTAAATCCGTATTTGCTGTTCAGGAGTCTGGATGGATTCAAGGAATTAGGGCCTCTATGGCAACATATTAGATTTAAGTTAGTAGAATTTAACAGATCCTATAAATCCCGACATGATAAATCCTGTAAAAGCTAAATCTTAAAAACTGTTTAGCAACGAATTCAGTAAGTGTAGTTAAATCTTGTGAAACTATCTGACAACTTAAGTGAGAATTTAGAAGTTTGTTATGTTTGTTAAAATAAAAAATCAGAATTAAATTTTCATTATTTTATTATTGTGAGAAAGATTAATTATTTAATTTAATTTAATTTAAATTTTATTTTTGATTATACTAACTAACAATTAGAGGCAAATGGCCACACAAACGCAGGATCGTGGCGTACAAAGAAAGGAAACTTCATATTTCCTCTCCTTCCCCACCAGTCCTCCTTGAAACCATAGAGACTGATGGATGAAGGTAACTCCAATCCTCCTTTTTGCACGAATCGCCCCAATCCCAGATTTACTAAATCCTCCGATTCAAAGGATTCAATAAATCTAGGATTTCCGGCCGAAACCAGTGAAATCCGGATTTATGAAATCGGAGGCTTTATTTTGTCTAAACTGACCGTCTGGCAAACTTTAGGTCAAATCCAGGTTAAATCCTACCCTAAATCCGATACTAGACAGCCCCTCAAGGATTTACGGATTTACTAGATCTTACTAACGCTAAATCGTACATACAGCAAAACTGCCCCTTAATCTCACATGGATGATTGATCTAATTTTTAAGGCATCGAAGATTTCATATGCAGAAGGGATACTACTCGATCTACGAAAA
The DNA here is from genome assembly GCA_003013225.1 of Phalaenopsis aphrodite. NCBI lineage: Eukaryota > Viridiplantae > Streptophyta > Magnoliopsida > Asparagales > Orchidaceae > Phalaenopsis > Phalaenopsis aphrodite. Next base: position 189,675 of record NEWO01000512.1, on the reverse strand, counting down.
CCAAAAAAGTTGAGTTACTTATGGTTTTTTTTTTTTTTTTGGTTAAATTACCGAAAAGAAATAGAATCATTAGGGAAATCTCTAAAAAAAACAAAATTCAACTGAAAATTTAGCAACATATAATAATCATCATAAATAATAAAAAAGAGTATAGAAATATCGAAATAAATACATTTAAATAAAAGGAATATGTGCAATAGCATACCAAAGAGCTGCCTTTTCAGATTCTCCTCCATGGTTTCATTGTTGCAGACAAAGATGTAACCTCCCACTGCCTCGCTTCTTGGAAGAGCCTCCGACGGTGGCAAAGTCTTGAACCTCTTATCCAGAGCACTGCCACTATTAGTATTGATATTATTATTGTTATTACTAATATCTTTACTACTGCTGTTATTGTTCTTCTTATTCTTCCCCACTTTAACAATACTCTCGTTGTTCTTCTTGATACCACCGAACACAGCAGTATTGTGACTATTCACCGTTGAGTTAGAAATCGGCTTCCCGAAATAATTCTTGATCTCTCCGTTATAGTTATTCACACGACTACCGTTGTCAAAATCCTTTGTGGCCTTCAGACTACTTGCGCTATTCAAGTTGTTGTTGTTGTACCTATTAAAATTGTTGTTAGTAAAAGCAAGCTTTTGAGGGACATCGAACCCCATCTTCCAGCCGGCGTCGGAGGAGGCAAAAGCGTCCATGTTCCGGCGATCCTCCATCCGGCGGGCGGAGAGCAACGGATCCGACCATATGCTGTCTCCGAGAGAAAGATTCGAGATTCCGGCGGTGTGGAGTCGAAGCTGGTCGCTGAAGTTCCAGAAAGTTGACTGATCTCTTCCGCCATCCATCTTCCTGATTGAATACTAACAACACTCTCAGATCAGAAGTGATTTTGACTGAGCACAGATACAGTAAGGATGAATTGGTACGAAGAGCCGCGGCGTAGCCTATATAGAGGGGAAAGAGGGGAAAGATGGAATGGCGAACTTTCTAGGTAAGACAACGGGGAGACGCGTTTTATGAAACTGCTGGGTTTATTCTCCGAGGAAAACTAATTGCTCGTAAATATTTTGGTGCTGAGTAACAATTATGCGGGCAATTGTTATATTTTTAGAGACTTTATTTTCAAAATTTAGATTAAATATCATACAATTAATATATATTTACATATCTAATATTTATTTTCCTTATATTTATATGTAAAACTTTTTTTTTCATAAATACATACATGAGAATGTAATTTCACTTTTAAAATATAAAATTTTTTAATATTTGTATTTAAAAAATTAAACTTTAAACAATACAGAAACTGCTATGGATTTTTTTAAAGAGCTTATCAAAATCAACGTGACACATAAAAGACAGATGAGGGGGAAAAAATTGAGAAGAACATGTGAGTACAATTTGATAAACGGCAAATATACGTATGTTTATATAAATAATTTTTGTATTTCTTTTTTAAATATTTTAGAAATTTTGTTTAAGTGTTTATTCTGTGTTATCAGGAACACTGTCATTGTCGGTCCCAAGTCCGGATGTGAAAAGTTGAGGGTTGCGTTAGGTAGTCGACAGCCAATGTAAAACTTGTCCAAAAAAATCATAACATGAATCATTTTGATCAGTGTAAGTGTTAGAGCGTCCCCTGGAAGCAACGCACTGTATAGCCTAAATACAGTGAAAAGTGTGCAAGGGCCGCTACATCAGTGCCCGGGTATAATGTCAAATAAGCAAGGGTTCCCACATTACGGATGAATGTGGGTAAAGAAGTTAGTCCATGAAACTAATGAAACTAATATTAGGATAGGATCTTGGAATATAGGTACTCTTAATGGTAAATTAATGGAATTAATTGATATTATGATTCATAAAAAAATTAATATCTTATGTATTCAAGCAACTAAATGGGTTGGAGAAAAGACTAAGGAGATTGATAATTTAGGTTTTAAACTTTAGTATTCTGGTAAGAGTCGCACTATAAATGGTGTGGGTATAATTCTTGATAAGAGTTTGAAAGATAATGTAGTAAAAATTAATAGAGTTGGTGATAGAATTATAACCCTCAAGATTGTCATTAATACAAAGATTTTTAATATTATAAGTGCTCATGGTCCTCAAGTAGGTTTAAATACATGGTCTGAAGATAAATTTTGGAATGACTTTGAAAACTAAATACAAATGATACATCTTGAAGAAAGAATTTTTATTGGAAGAGATTTAAATGGACATGTCGGTAGAGTGGTAGAAGACTTCAGATATACTTATGGTGGCTACAGTTTTGGAGTAACTAATGAAGAAGGTAGAGCTATTTTAGATTTCTCTTTAGCGTATGATTTTGTTATTACTAATACTCTATTCAAGAAAAGAGATGAGCATCTTACTACTTATAAGAGTAGATATAATAAAACACAAATTGATTATTTTCTTATGAGA
>NEWO01000512.1:120375-132711 GCA_003013225.1 Phalaenopsis aphrodite | reverse complement strand
TAATAATGAACTTTTTATTTAAGCCCCAAATATCAATCTCATAGGGAATGTGTAAATTAGCAATGATAAATTTTACCAGAAAATTTACAGAAAATAAAATGAAATCACTGTCACTTATTTTGAATGCTCATATGTTAACCAAACTAAATTACTTAACTATTCAAAAAACTGAAATGCAAATTTTTAATAATAACTAGTAATCTACTAACTATGTTTATGTAATGGAGGTTTCTTATGTGAAAAGACATCCTTCCAATTACAATGAAATTTTGGTGAAATGAGATGAGATAAATGTTTATAATATGTATTGTGCCAAATAGGAGAAATTTTAATTCTCTATCCTGATACAGTGCATAGAAAATCATTAGTTAATCTTAGGTTTAGTCCTTAAATCCATGGCTAGGCTAGGAGGATACCGACTCCCACTCTAGAGCTCTCACTTTCCTTCACCTGAAGGCTAACTCTCGCTTTAATTTTTAAACACTATGACCAAATTATGGATTTTAGTATGTCACCCTGAAGATTCTCCAATTCTACACCCAACAAATATTATTTTCCTATTTATTTGTACTTAATTTAATGAACAAATTTCCCCTTCATGAAATTAAATGTGATCCTCACTCTTTTGTAAAACACATACTCCATTTCCTAGATCATATGTTTCACAACATATTTTAACTAATCAATTGGCTATATTAAAAAGTACATTAAGTTCGGAGTTGAAAAATCATCACAATTTATTTTATATTTTAATTATGGCACATTCATATTATCTCTTCATTTCTCTAGATCTCAGAGTAGGGGGGAAGATAGAGGAAACTACACAGACTTTATGAGAAAGATACGACAAAATATAAATTTCATATATGAAAGAAAGTTCATACAACACTAAATAAACAAACAAACTTATCTCGAACCCTTTCTCAAGCAAATCCTTTGTAGCCTTTCCTTAGAAATGCAAGAAGAAGAACTCTCTCACTTTTCTCCTTCTCCAACACTCTTACAGAATGTTTCACACTAAATCTCACCACAATAACTCTAAACTATGAAAGCAAAATTACTAATTAACTTCAATATGTGGTGGAATGAAGATATATTATGAAAATGTAGCATGGTGGAATGTTGTAGTGTTAAAAATGAACATAGAGGAGTGAAAAACATAGAGGAGCCTCTTTTCTGAAGAAATTTAGCCCCAAATAAAGCCCAAGGTCGGTTCTCTAAGAGGTGCCTCCAAAAAGGTTTAAAAAATCATCCAAATACTTCAAACCTTTTAGAAATGGGGTCTGAACTACCTTTGGCGCCATCGGTGCTGAGTAAAAATCCTCCAGCTTTCAGTTGTTATGCGCAGTCGGCGCTGACCTTGGTGCTGCCGGCACTGAGTTTTCCTAAAAAAATGTCATTTTGACTCAAAATTTCATCCTTTTTTGCTTCCTTTTTACTTTAAGCCCTAAAAAATCAATAATTTACAAGAAAACATCAAAATACCTTTCATTAAAGTGCAATATCACCAAAAATAGGTATAAAATATGGGTCTAAAAATGCATATATTTTCAGTGTATCACATACTTAGGATCATACTATTAGCCGAGGTTAGTCTGAGTATAGAAGCTTAGGTTAGTCTAGATATCCTAACTAGCTCAAAGGACTAGGACCTATAAATAAAAAAACCTATCGGTGAAGCTAGAGGGAATACCCTAGATGGATGTTACACATGATTACGAATGAAGATATTTCAGAGGACTTCAAACCTATGAATCCTCGAAGCTATAAAATTTAAGGAGTATTCCTGGTTATGAGGTTGGTTGTAGTGGACATATACCAAAGTGCCCGGGACAACAAAAAGCCATGAGAATCTTGATTAAGTACATTATTTCCAAGTTTAGGTTAGTCTACCTATTTGGATTCCTTGTAAATTCTAGTGTTTCATTTTTCATCTAGAAATCTTTCTTATCGAACTCAATTCATAGCTTAGAATCCTAATCAAGTGTTCTTAGTTAATCTCTTGACCTAACTTGATCAACTTAAGCTTTATAAATCACTTCCCATCACGTAGCTCTCTATTTGGGCCCTTATTTTGTAAGTCCCATTCACTTAAAATCCTCTCTTCTAAAGTTTGTCCTTTAAATATTTGCTTTATAGTATTAATAAAAAGTTTTATTTAGGGTCTAGAATCTTAAAGATGTAATTAATTATGAGAGTTGCACTTATGGGAAATGAGATTCCTAGAATTAAATCTTGTCTTACATCTATGAGAAAAAAATCCTAGTCATAGAACTTATTTGCATGGTTGTTAAACACAACAATACACATTACACAACCTTCAAAATAAAGCTTTGAATTATACAATAATCTCAGAAGAGAAAATAATAATTTTAAGGTTTTGTTGATTAAGACTGTTTTCAAGGTTTATCTTAAAGTCTAGCTCAAGTGAAGCTCAATCTGGTGTGGATGGAGGGAGAAAGTTTAACCGAAAAATAAGTTCAACAACAAAAAATTCTGCTAAATATATGAGCCAAGTTCATAATGCCATCAAAGCTATTAGAATGTTTTATATGATCCTAAAGCCTTTTGTAATGATCCAATAAAGTGAATTTTAGCTTGGAAAATATCTAATATAAATAAATTCCAGTAAGTATAGAGTATACGTCTTATGCTCCATTGAGTTTTTTAGTATACCAAGTAGTGTTACACCACATTGGTCAATAACTATAGTTAACATTACTGAAGATATTTTAAGAACAATAAAAACCTTAAATATATGGAGCTCAAATAAAGGATGAGTTGATAGAGGATCCATTATGTTTATGTCGTTTAAAGCATATGTTGTGCTGATTATTAAAAAGCTTAAATTGATAAAGAATATATTTTACTTTATATATTATGTGTTTATGCTTGGAGCAAACCAAGATTGTTCTGAAAGGAGGTACCTTCTGTATTATTTAGGAAGAAGAGCATAGAAACAATAGTAACAACGATAGAAAATTTTAATATAAATAATTTTTCATCGAATTTCATTAAAAAAACTCAAAGGATCTCAATCATTTTATAAGAATTATGTTAATGCATGAAAGCTTTTATGGTAGGATAACTAGTTTCAACTCAAATTTTCCCTATTTCATATTTTAGGGTCGAAGGGATTTAAAAGGGGGTAATTTAGTCATCTATTCTTGGTTGATGGATACAAAATTCCTGAAGTGAGAGATAGATAGAGGTAACAAAAAAGTTAGAAATAAATAAACTAAAAAAAAAAAGATATGAGTGGTTTGGTGGCTTTAGACAATGTCGAATGTAAAATGCAGGAGTTTTTGTTGTGGTAATATTTGGGTGAAGATAGAGAAGCCTCAACTTAGGGGATGGAAGCACACTTATAGTCATTCTTCTTCCCATTTATAGGCTTTTTTTGTACACTTGCATGAATACACTTTTTGATTTGTTTGTCAGCTAGGCATCACTAGATGTTAAAATAATAATGGCTCTTAAATGGGAATTATTTCATCATGCCATTGTAGATGAATTACACAATGAATTAACATTTTTTTTTTGGAGTTTACTCCTTGAATGACTTCGCAGGTAGATTATGATCTTGCCATATATGCACGACAGTTGAACTTGTTTATATGAAAGGAGATGAGAGTGAAATTATAGATTTCAACAAATTCAACTCTCATAAATCAATTGAAAAAAAATTAACAAAAATACTTATTAAAGAAAATTTAACATTTATAAGTCGTCGTCTCATGTGGCAACTTGTGGTGCTACGTGGCAAAATCATCATCCCAATTGATAACTGCCATGAAGCCATAAGGGAGACGGGTTTTTCAAGAATTTTTTAATAGATCATCTTTTAATATTAAATTTCCAAGAAATGATATTTTTTAATATGAAAATTTTAGTTTTTTTTTTTTTTTCATTTTAAAGTCAAATTAGATCAAATATATTATTAATACATTAGTGTTTTTTCAAGATTAATTTTTTTTTTCATATCACCACTATAAACTTACATTTTTGATTTAAAATTCAATATAATTATTTTAATATATTATCGTAATTATAATTTTCTTTTTAATTTGAAAAAAATTGAATTTTATTTTTAATTTTCCACTCATTTTCATTAATTTTAATAAATTACCTTAGTTAATACTTTTGATTATAGCATCAGAGATAAGCTGATGTTCCAAGGCAATCCAGAAACTTCCCCAATAAATTCTTTAGCATTAAATTTTCTGCAACGCTCTGTCTAAGAACTTTAAATGGCTATGGAACTCTTGTTTGAGACCTTTATTTCCTTTTATGCTGGGAGAACCATGCACTCATTTCTTCTAACTAATGGCATCCTCATGCTCAAGGGCCTATATCTTCCATCCATGTCCTGGTTCATCCACAAAAATTCATTAAATTTGGCAGAGTCAAGAAGTGCTCTGTAGCGGTTATTCACCCTCTATCCCAACATAAGCATCTACTCAAACAGGTTTATTGGCCTAAACCTGAGCTTAACAGGATAAAGATCAATGTTGATGATATTTTTTTTAACTCCATGGTTGGAATTGGTCTGAAGAGGAAGGGGGTAATCAAAAAAAGCAAAGGAATTGCCATTCACTTATTTTTGTCCGCAACCTTTGCTGCCTCACCTCCCTTTGCTGAAGCTGAAGCTTTCCTGGCTACCCTCAGAATTTCTTCCTCCCTACATTGGAATAACCTGATTTTTTAGATGGATTCCAGGATTCTTTGGAAATGTTGTTCCACCTTTCTTTCTTCCAAATGGCAATACAACCCACATATCAAGCACGTGGCTCAGATCTCTCACTCCCTCAATGTCGAATGGTCATATACCCCAATGGAAGGAAACAAACCTGCAAACTAGTTAGCCAAGAATGCATCTATGTCCCAAACTATTTTGCTAGATTGCGTACCTTTTTTCGAGTTGTCTTATTTGAATAAAGGGGATAAGCTTAATCGTCCTTATCTTAGCCCACTTTCTGTCTTTTTTATTTTCTTTTTTGAAATATAGTTTAATTTTGCTTCAAAAATAATTAAAAGATTCAATTGTCATTTTTTTACTTTTATTTATTTAGCTTAAGTGTGACGGTAAACAACTCGAATTATTTAAATAAGATTTATATATGTAGCACTTGATTCCAAAGTATTTACATTTTTAACACCAAAATTTTAATTTTTACATATATGACATATTTCTGAAGTAAATGGTGTTATACTTTATTTGATATAAGCGATTTGAGAGATACAACTGTAAAAGGTAAACTCTAGGTGGTTCGTAGGCCTAATATTTGATTAGTTTTATATTTTTGAATAACAAACTTTAATCTTTTCATAACTAAATAATACAATAATAATAATTTATATGAACTAATAGATTAAAAAAATTTAAAAATTAATTAAAAATAAGAATTGTTTAAAAGTTCAACATTCAAATAAAATTAATTTAAAAAAAGAAATTGAATCATAAACAAAACATCTGTTGTAGTCGGCAACACATGACAAAGCTGCATGCACTGAATGTCCCACCGCGCAATTTTCATAATTTGTCGGACGTACAGCAGCATGGGCAGACGGCAGACTGGGAGGTAGGGGATGCATCGAATGCTCCGAAAATCGACCAGAATCTGTGTGTTCAAATACTTAATTACATAAAAAACATTAAAGCATAAGATCGGTGTGTAAATCCTCCCAAAAATAAACATAATCCGACTTCATATAATATATTTAGTTGAGCTGTTCGCAAAGTTGATTGGAAATATTAATTGCATTTCTAGAAGGCTTCGATGTTAAGGAACTCTCGGGGTTGGAGGTTTGGAGGGGTTGGTCGGAATTGTTAGCCGCTCCTGAAATGCGTCCACGTGTTTGGGTTGAAAAGAGACTACAATGACGTGCTATCTAGGCTATGGCTAGATGAGTTGTCTCTATTTTAGAATATCTCAATATATATATATATATATATGTATGTATATATTCTTCGAGAGAGATGGAATTTACATGGACCTGGTCCACAATTAATAAAGCAAATAGTAGTCTACAAAATGGAATATTACCGCAGGAGATTTCCCTTTTGGGCACTCAATAAAGAACAAATAATTCTTAAAAGCTTTTGTACTTAATTGTTCTTTATCTGACTAGTAGAATAATCATCTAATCAAGCGTGAATTACATTACAATGCATGAATCATGAGGTAAATCAGGAAGCCGAATTAAAAATCAAGTTTGCTAAAAAATAAAACCAGTGATTTAATGTGCCCAAAATAATGTGAAATCCATCTTCCTGGAATGACTCATCAAGATGAATTCTTCATACTTGAATTGCTCAATTCTAAGGATTTTGAGATCTCAAAACTATTCGTTAATTTGGTTTAAACTAAGGCCATTCCGTGTAAATTGAACTGTTTGGGGTCTGGCCGACTGATGCTCACCGTCAAAGGGCCATTGGAGAACATTCTAGGATACTTGAATGAGAATTGCATGCAAACCTTATATGATTGTGGTGTTTTGTGTTTATTAATATTCAAATCTTTTATTATTAAATAATTTTTTTGGATCAACTATATCAATCATAAACCATCATTTCATAATTAATCTATGAGAAAAATGACTTCTGTCGAAAAATAAATATTTTAATATTAAAATGGCAAGGCAATATTACTATATTTTTGTTGACCCAAATTTAAATTGTTCTTATTTAATTTAATGTTGAAAAAAAAAGAAAATTTTATATTTGTTTGCCCAATGAAAGATATTACTAGTGTTGTTGATATGAAACCACAATCAATAGTAAACTATAAATTATTAAAATCAAACCTAATCCTAGTGTTAATAAGTATGGCCTATGCATAGCATCAACCAATCATATGTGGGTAAAGGGAGTTAAAATATAATACATTTTCTCCCCAAAAATGTTTTTATTTGATTCAAATTGGTTCATTTCTCTCAAAATATACGATTAGCCTTCTAGATAACATATTAGGATTGACATTCAATTTTTAAAACATAGAAGAATCTCAATTATATTTTACATTTCTATAATCATCTGCCTTTGTTGTCATATGATTTTCCAAAGACAAAATAAAAGGAAATCAAACTCTTGTTAAAATTCATTAACTAGTCGTCATAATGATGATCAAGTTTTCAAGTTGAAGATGTGTATGAGTAAGAAACTCCAATATGTACTCTAATTGATGGAATAAAATCTTGAAGGTTTATGAAAGCTTTAATTCTTAGAAGTACATTACATGCAACTATAATGAATGAGAAAAGATTTTCAAGTTTGAATGAGCCCTCTCCTTAATTTTTTTTAACAACAGTGCTCATTAATAACACAGAAGTTTTCAAATATTGAGAAACATAGATTCTCAAAATAATTTTATGTGTACTTATTTCCCTCAAGACCTAAATAATAATCTCAATTAGCTATAGCCATCTTTTTCCAATCATAGATTATAATATTCTTTCATCTTGGCCATCACTTTTAAGATATATGTCATTATATCATTTATGTAGTGGCCAACATTAATAATCCATTAAAAGGTGCAAAATTCATTTTATATTTGTAGTCTCCTTGAAGTCATAGTGTTATGATGTAGTCATTATTCAATATAAACATATATCACAAAAAAATTTATTTGCAATCATCTTCTTAAATACATTCAACCCAAGTCTACTTTTGAAGCACTCTATCATAACTTGAGCTACGCAATAGGCTCAATTTAAACATAGCAAAAGGTATATTTATAATAATATTTATGACATACTTATTATCTATCTTGTATAAGTTTTGTAACCTTCATATAATATAAACTTCTCCTACATGATCTACACCATCGATATCTTGTTTATGCCTATATCAGTCAACACTTGACAAGGTTACTCAACAATCACAATTAGTTATGTTTAAACCTTATCTTTGCATACCTGTATAACTCATGTAACTAAACCATACGATTACCAAACATGCTACCCTTAGCAATGACTTTAATATCTTCCTTACCGAACTTTCATACCAAATATCCTGGTTATATTTTGAGGATTTAAAATAGACTAAAATTCATCCTCAAATGATAAAATTAAAGGCATGCACATGAAGATGAATATAATTACATATTTTTATGCTTTAGTCAAAACTTTTTGAATGTTGGATAATATTTAACAACATAATATATAATTAACCTTATGAACTTCTATATTCCCTTCATTTACTAGGATTGTTCAACATCAAGCTTATTCACATGTTGAACGTAGTTTGAGGATATGAATACTTGATACCTGACCCAACCCGCAATTACACATATATTTATGCTCTTTAATATGCCAAAAACTTTACCAAAATTATATTTACCAGCCAGTAAGAAAAAATATAATATGATTAAAGAAATAAGTTTTTCACTAGGGGTACTAAGCAAGCATACTTATCATTTCAAGTAATATAGAGTTTTTTTTAAAGACCCCAGCATCGATCCCACGAGGAAGCCATAAACAAGTATACAATAAAATTAAATACATAAAATTTGATTTTAGGAAAACTTTACTTAAGAATGCAACAACTATCTAAAGATGAAAATTAAGTTTACTAAATTCTAAAATATGCAAATAAAAATAAATGTAATGACTTATACAATATATATAAAGAGACTTTCTCCTTGCCAATAATTCATAATCGGTGAAGGATTTCAAATTTATTTAGAAAATTAAATGTGATATTGTGACAAATAGGACCATTCATATTTCTTTACTTTTCTTTGAATTGTGCAAAGAATATTGGCTAATCTAAAGTTAGTGACCACATGTATAGTAGTGCTGGGTAGATTCTAGTCTCTCACTTCTAGATTACCCATTGTGCCATATCTACATGACCTACCAGTGACCCTTAGCTCCAGTCTCTAGACCAAATTGATAAGAGAATCTAGCCTGTCACTCTAGAAACATTAATTCCATGCCCAACAAAGCTTTTCTCCCAATTTATTTGCACCCCCTTTAGACGATCACGACTGTTTTTTCTAAGTTAGAATGTGACACTTACAAGTCAAGAAATCTTAGCCCTTTCATGTCTATAAGTTCCTCAACATATTTAAACAATACAATTGACCAATTTGTTAAGTAAATGAAGGATCGAAAAAAGTATCATCACAATTTTTAGAAATAAAATATTGCAAGGAGAATGAAAAGAATACTACTCACGAAGCAAAGGGATAACACAACAAAACATATTTTTAAAACTCTAATCTAGAGTATAAAACTTAAGGATAAAGATACAAATACTTATCTGGAATGTTCCCCAAGTACTCCTTTGCGGTTCTCTAACTTCTCTCACTCTAACAATACTTATAAGGCTCAAAAACTCCATAATTAACAAAGACTCACAAAGAAAACTTTTCACACACTTAACACACTCACACACTATGAGACTCTATTAAATATGACCCCTAGCCCTTTGGAATTAATCTATATTTATAGAGCTTCAAAAATGACCAAGGGTTACTTCAGACATCTCTTCAAAATTTGGTCTCATTCAATGAATCTTCTAGAAAGAAACTATGGCGCCTAGGCGCCTAACTGTCGTGCCTAGGAGCCATTCAATTATTGTATCTGACGCCTAGGTGTCAGATCTTTGCACCTAAGCTCCAGCAGCTCTAGTTCGGCTAGTTTGACACTTTTCTTCAATTTAGCCTATTTTGTTTCTTTTTGATGTATTTTTGCTACTTTTTACTCTTAAACTCTTTTTCTTGCACCTGCAGCCAAAAACATAAAAATATCCTTCCTTAAAACATAATATTCTAAAAAATTGAGCATAAACTGTGAATAAAAATTAGGTAATTTTAACATGGATCAATTCTCCCAAACTTAAACATTACTTGTCTACAAGTAACCTTTCTTACTATATATAAAATGTATAACTTATGGAAGTGAGTTTTACTTGAAGGTTTCTATAAATTTTGTTTTATAAATGCAATAGTGAAACTTTAGAAAGATTTTTAATGACATATATTAAAATTAGAATGTAAGAATATTTAGTAATCAAGTTTAAGAATTCTGATTTCCTATTTTTTTCAAGAATAATTGTAATTTGTCATATGAAAGGGACATAGAAAAATTACTTAAAAAGGAATATCTTGAGAACTTTACTTGTAAGGATGCTAATACTTCATAAATAAGTTTAGAAATGTAATTATGTCCATTTTCATAAGATGATTTAAGTGAATCCAATTGTTGATTGGGCATCTCTTTAATCTTCTCCTCACATATATTTTCTTCTTTTTTTCTTTTCTTTCTCCTTTTCATTTATGATCATTTTCAATCATTTCTTTTTCTTTCTTCTTTTTTATGTCATGTGAGAATTACTATTTCTAGATATTCTTTAATGATTGTGAACTCTACCATCCTCTTCTTAAAGTTAAAAACTTTTCACATTTGCTTACTGTCGGCACTATTTTGGGTTAATGATTTGCTAGTTGGAAGCTGTCGGCCGTCAGAATCGAAATCCCGTCATCCGCTTTAGAAAGAAATTTAATTTACATATATATATATATATATATATATATTTATATAAGTTTAGAAAAATACAAAATCAAACAGACCCATATTTTTCCTAACTTAAATGAAAGAGCATTGTATCTCAAACCCTGTATCTATCCCGAAAGATAAACACAAGACTTAAGAGTGAGGCTCAATCAATTAAATTAAGAAATATATGACATCCGTTTAGTCTATGAAACCTTTTTATTTACCGACAAAGTTTCTCTATTTAACACGAAAATTTAAATAGGGTTTATATTAAGCTGGGTTCGGAAAAAATTTCTATAAGAGTAAGCCCCTATAGTTAATTACATCTTAAATGACCAAAGTCACTCAAGAGAACTCTTGATAAAAATCAGGAAATATTATCCTTAAAGAGGTCAAAAGGATAAAACTTTTCAATGAGATCGGACAAAAAGGTATGAAAGGAGAATGATTCAAATTTGGAACATTATTGTAGGATCTAAAGGAGGAAGGACTAGGGGATGTCATAGACCCAGAGGAGAACCTCAAAAACTTCCTAAGCTATCATGTTTTTTAGCTTTAGTTTTGAGGAGAAGTTAGTTAGATGTTTCATCTTGTCAATTTTATTAATTAGAGCTTATATTTGTGTGAAACGATCACACAAATAGCCTGAAAGTTGTGAGGATTTAGGTCATGATGAACGACAACCTCAGACTACTAAGATGAGTTAGGGCTTATATTGTGCAACAGAGCTATACAAATGCCTAAAGAAAAGGTTGAAGATTTATGTTGCATAAGCAGACAACCTCAAAATCATACAGCTTGATTATTTAATTGTAAGTAAAGATATGTTGTTGTAGGTCCTCTTAATGTTGAAGATGACCGTGCTACTTGATATGCCTAAAATATATAATATTTTTAGACGCATTTTTATACCCAATTTTGAGATATTGTGATGTAATGGAAGATATTTTTGTGTTTTTCTTTTAGGTACAAGTAAAAAATTGAAAAATATTTAAAGGAGTGAAAAAAATCAAATTTGGAGAAAATAGGTAAAAAATGACCAAAAGTGCTTTGGCGCTTACGCGCCAGCTAAACAGAGAATGTCGCGCCTTAGCGCTAAAGGCCCCACGCTTAAGCGCCAGTGGTAGTTATTAGATGAGTAAATTTGGTTTTTGCGAATTTTGAAGAGGTTTTTGAGGCACATATTGGCTTAATAGGTGGTTACAAGCTCCATGGACAAAAATTATGCAAAAGGATGCATCTCTTGGGGAAATACATAGAATCAAGACAAATTTTGAAAAGATACTAAGACACCTTTTAAAGAATTGAAAAAAAAGGAAGATTGAGACTTTGAAAGGGGTCCTGAAAGTACTGAGAAAGTTTTGAAAGTTCAAACATTTGGGAGTTAGTTTGAGAGATTTTCAGGCACCACATATTTATTCTTTTTTATTTTTGTTTTATGTTGAGAGTGTTGTAAAAGATAAGAGATTCAAAGAAACTTTAAGAGTTTGGTGAAGGACTTGAGATAAGTTTTTATCTTTTGTTTTAGACTACTTTTGTTTTAATTGAGACTTGTTGTTGGTTTGACAATGATTTCTACTTTTAAACTAAAGTGTGATTTTCTTTGTCCATGGATTCTGAGTAATTTTCTTTATCTTTCTTCTTAAAATGATAAGAAATTAAGTGTTGGATGGTAGTTATTGAGAGTATTGATCTTTAATGTTGGAAGAAGTTGTGATGATTTAAATCCATGTACTTCATTTACTTCTTGATTTTTCAATCCAGATGTTAAAATTTATGGTGAGAAACTGTATGAACTGGGCTGATATTGTCTCAGTCAACAATTAGAAAGAT
>NEWO01000512.1:104408-115905 GCA_003013225.1 Phalaenopsis aphrodite | reverse complement strand
TTTTGTGTTTTTCTTTCAGGTACAGGTAAAAAAGTGAAAAATACTTAAAGGAGTGAAAAAAAATCAAATTTGGAGCAAATAGGTGAAAAATGACCAAAAGTGCTTTGGCGCTTAAGCGCCAGATCTGGCGCTTAAGCACCAGCTAAACAGAGAATGTCGCGTCTTAGCGCCAAAGGCCCCACGCTTAAGTGCCAGTGGTAGTTATTAGATGAGTAAATTTGGTTTTTGCGAATTTTGAAGAGGTTTTTGAGGCACCTATTGGCTTAATAGGTGGTTACAACCACCATGGACAAAAATTATTGCAAAAAGATGCATCTCTTGGGGCAATACATAGAATCAAGACAAATTTTGAAGAGATACCAAGACACCTTTTAAGGAATTATAAAAAAAGGAAGATTGAGACTTTGAAAGGGGTCCTGAAAGTACTGAGAAAGTTTTGAATGTTCAAACATTTGGGAGTTAGTTTGAGAGATTTTCAGGCACCACATATTTATTCTTTTTTTATTTTTGTTTTATGTTGAGAGTGTTGTAAAAGATAAGAGATTCAAAGAAACTTTAAGAGTTTGGTGAGGGAGTTGAGATAAGTTTTTATCTTTTGTTTTAATTGAGACTTGTTGGTTTGACAATGATTTCTACTTTTAAACCAAAGTGTGATTTTCTTTCTCCATGGATTCTGAGTAATTTTCTTTATCTTTCTTCTTAAAATGATAAGAAATTAAGTGTTGGATGGTAGTTATTGAGAGTATTGATCTTTAATGTTGGAAGAAGTTCTGATGATTTAAATCCATGTACTTCATTTACTTCTTGATTTGTCAATCCAGATGTTAAAATTTATGGTGAGAACATGTAAGAATCGGGCTGATATTGTCTCAGTCAACAATTAGAAAGAATCAAACGAGGTTTTATGTATGAGAATATAGTTCATATGATTGAGTGCAAATAAATAGGGAAATATTCTTTGAAGGGTGTAGAGTTAGAGGACTTTAAAGTGATAGGTTAAAGCCTCCAACTCGGTTTCTTATTTTAGGTTCTAATACGAGATGTTAGCCTCCAGGTGGAGGGAATCAAGGGAACTCTAGAGTGAGAGCTAGTATCTTCCCTGCCTAACAGGTCTTCAGAACTATTCAAACTTTAAATTAGCTAATATTCTTTATAACATTTCTAGTAAGGGTAAAGAATATTATTGCTCATATTTGGCACAACATGATATGCATATTTCCATAACAAAATTCCTATTCTTATTATTAATTCATGATAAGGAGAAAGATATTTTCATATTTAGTATTTTTCTTCTACTGAAACTCAAGTTTTTTTTTAAGTTTATTCTATTTTTGTCAAAATATTAAAATTACTAAAAATATTTAAACTTTCTTTACTATGAAAACATCTTTAGTTTAAATAATTTTCTTTTTAAAAATAGAAAGTTTTCCAAAAAGTATATATTGTATATCTTCCCTGTGGTTTCAATATTCAGGTCTTAATTAAAATGTCTTATATTACTTGATAACGATATGTATCCTTGCGTAGTATCCCAATATATATAAATTAAAATTTAAATTCTTATTTTTATCCAAGATCAAGTTCTTGGTTTTGTTGCGAAATAAGGAAATATAAGTGAAAAATATAATCAGAATTATTGTTACACTGTTGCATATAAGCAGTTTCGTGATCTAGTTTTTTGGGACCGTTGCCGGGGAAGTGAAGTGAAAATTGTAAAAAATTTATTGATTTAAAAGAAAATTTCTATTTTTTTAAAGTCTTATTTAAAATTTAAGTTATTGTATTTTATTTAGTGAGATTTTAGTTTTATTTTATTTTATGTTAGTGTATGTGTAGTTCAGGTTCTGAAGGATTAGTGCCCTACGATTCTGAATTAGAGAGGACTGTTAGGAAAATAAAAAAAAACCAAAAAAAATTAAAAAACTTAAAAAATCCAAAAAAAATTACAAAAATGGCAAACCAAATTGATCAAAATTATGAAATTCTTCAAGAGTTTAGACCTTTAAGAGATTATGTCAACCCTAATATAGTGAACTTCATTGTAGTATTAAAAAATCTACTGTAGTTGCTAATTCATTTGATCTTAAATGTGCTATTATCCAAATGGTATCAAATAATCAGTTTGGGACATCACCAACAAAAAATCCAAATTTACATCTTGCCAATTTTCTAGAATTGTGCGCTACATTTAAATACAATGGTGTATCAAACGATGCCATAAGACTTAGGTTATTTCCTTTCTCACTGAGGTATAAAGCTAAGATGTGTTTGAATTCATTATCACCTAGATCTATCAGATCTTGGGGTGATTTAGCACAAAAATTCCTTGCTAAATATTTTACACCATCAATACTTGCGAAGCTTAGAAATGATATACATCTTTTAATCAGTTTGAAGGGGAATCTATTTATGAAGCATGAGAAAGATTTAAAGAACTCTTAAGAAAGTGTCCACACCATGCTATACCAGATTGGTTAATAATTCAAACTTTTTATAATATATTTGTTGGGTCTTTTAGATCAATTATCGATGCCGCTGCTGGTGGTTCATTGATGTCAAAACTATTTCATGACGCCTATGCTTTAATTGAAGAAATGACTACCAATAATTTTTAATGGCCTTCTCAGAGGGTGAATCCTAATAAAGTAGCCAATATTCATGAATCTGATGCATTTACTATGTTAACAAATCAAATTGCTGCAATTTCAAGGAAGTTAGACAAATTTGGAATGAATTTTTCTCAACCAATTTCCATGATTGAAGAGAATTCATTGGGCCAAATGGTAGATTTTGAAGCATCATTAGAAAATTTTAATGCCATAAATAATAAACAGTATAACCCATATTCAAATTATTATAGGGTTTAGGGTTTAGGGTTAATTATTATTTTTGTCCATTATATCTAGGGAATAACTATTGTGGAAGTAAGGAAATATAAGTGAAAACCATCCCAAATTTAACTGGAATAACAATTCAGGTGGTAATATTTAGCAATGGGGGAATAACTAAGTAAATCCATTGGGAAACTTGAACAATCTAGGGAATAATACTTATAGATCTACTTATCCTCTAGGTGTCAATAATAATACAAAATTTAAGGAGAAGAAGTTGTCTATAGAAGAAGTGGTGTTACAAATGAAAAATCAATTACAAAGTGATAGAGCTACAATTAGAAATATTAAGAATCAACTATTGCAAATATCAAATTCATTAAGTAATAGATCCCAAGGAACACTTCCTAGTAATACTGAATCAAATCCAAAAGACCATAATAAAGAGCAAGTAAAAGCCGTTCAACTTAGAAGTGGAAGAGAGTTGGAAGGTAGGGTTCAAAAAGAAATTGAAGTAAAGAGAGAAGAAATTGAAGAATCAAAAGAGGACACTCTAAAAGATTCTTAGAGACCTTATTCTCTGCTGGAAATTGATTTGGAAAAACCACCACCTCCATTTCCTCAGAGACTTCTTTAGCCGAAGTTGGAGAAGCAATTTTCAAAATTTCTAGAAATATTTAAGAAGCTTACAATTAATATTCCATTTGCTGAAGACTTAGAACAAATGCCAAGCTATGTAAAGTTTATGAAGGATATTCTTAACAGGAAAAGAAAGTTTGAAGATAATGAGACTGTTGCACTTAGTGAGGAGTGCTGTGCTATAATTCAGAAAAGGCTTCCTAAAAAGCTTAAATATCCTGGTAGCTTTACAACTCCATGTGCAATAGGAGCCAAATTTTATCGGAAAGATTTATGTGATTTAGCTACAAGCATTAACCTTATGTTATTATCAATTTTCAAAAGATTGGGATTAGGAGAAATAACCTCTACTACTGTAACTCTACAGTTAGCAAATCGCTCAATAACATACCCTAAAAGAGTTATAGAAGATGTCCTAGTGAAATTGGATCAATTTTTATTTTTGATTGATTTCATTGTGCTAGATATGGAGGAAGATAAAGCGATACCTATCATTTTGGGGAGACCTTTCCTAGCCATAGGAAGAGCAATGATAGATGTGCAGAAAGGGAAATTAACAATGTGTGTCAATGATCAAACTGTTACTTTCAATATTTCAGGATCAATGAAATATCCTGTAAAAGGTAAAGATGATGAATGTTATATAATGGATGTTATAAGATATCTAAGTGAATGTCATTTCAAAACAACTTATGAAAAAAAATCTGAAGATAAAGATTTGGAACACGAGCAAGAAGAGGAATTAGATCGATGTGAAAGAACTTTTTAAGGAAGATTCAAAATATTTTCGAAAAAGTTTTGAAATTTTGGACACGATAGACAAAGATAAATTATTTTTTCCATCAATTGAAAACCCTCCAGAACTTGAGTTGAAGTTACTTCCTGATCATTTAAAATATGCCCTTTTAGGATACTCCTCTACTTTACCAGTTATAATTTCCTCAAAACTAATGACGGAAGAAGAAGAAAGGTTGATGAAAGTTTTGAAAAATTTTAAGAAAGCCTTTGGATAGACAGTTGCTGATATTAAAGGTATATTTCCTTCAATTTGTATGCATAGAAATCATATGGAAGAGAACTGCAAACCCAGGGCTGATCCTCGAAGGAGATGGAATCCTTTTATGAAAGAAGTTTTTAAGAAAGAAACTTTAAAGTGGTTAGATGCTGGAATTATCTACCCAATTTCAAATAGTGCCATGGTTAGTCCAGTGGATGAGCCCATTTGTTGTGATAAAAGTTTACCCTTATGGAGCTACGGATATTAAAGATCCTAAGTATGAGAAAATATTTAAAGTTAATGGACATAGACTGAAACCTTATTTTATAGGGGTTCAACATAAATTTAATGATGAAATGATGTTGGGTCAACTAGAATAAGCTTTGGTTATGTCGAGCTAATGACGTAAAACCAAACGCTTTATGTGAGGCAACTCATAGTTATCAGAGTGCTTTTATTTTGATTATTTTTTTGTGTGTGATTAAGAAAATTAAGGTAGTATTTTTGAAACTATTATGTGTTAGTAAAGATTTTAAGACTTTTTTTAGTGACCAAGACATGTTAGAATGAGAATTTGAATGTTAAGTTGACTGGTGCAAAAATGTGCACTGGTGCTTAAGTGCCAGATCCAACCCTTAAGCGCGGCAATTTAAACACATGTGCAAAATTAATATTCTAGAAGGTTTAATTGATAAGTATTTTGTAAAAATGTGCCAAGGCAGCTTCTAAACGTGTCTAGGAGTTATTGGAAGGATTTAAGTCTATAAATAGAAGGGTTTTGTGAAGGAATTTCCCCTAGATCAATTCTAGCCCTAGAAGTCTAAGAGAAAGTGAGATTTAGAGAAAATGTCTTCATGGGAGATGGCTTTGAAGAAAAAGGAAGAAACCATGAGTAAGAGGTTTATTAGTCAAAGTGCAGAAGAGATATATAACGGTTTCTTAGTTGTTAATATTGAAGGGATATCAGAGAAGATCAACAAAATTGAGAATACTATGACTTTATTGGAGACCAAGGTACTTCAATTGCATGCACATCTTGAGCAAATTGAATGGCAATTGAAGATGCAATTTAGCCACACAAGTTATATAGAGGAAGTGGATAAGATGATGTGCATAAAGAAGAAGTGGATTGAGAAGATAGTATCAGAGCTCGTCATCACCGTCTGTTTTATCAACTCGATATTCCTGGAGAGAATAATGAAAGACAGGAATTTGTTCCTTTGAATGAAGAATGGAATTAAATTTAGTGTTAGAATTTGTGTGTTAGAAGTTGTTGTTTTCAAGTGGTTTAGTGTTTATGTCTTCTTTTTAGTATTTATGATTTCTTATATGTGTTTAATTATGAAATGATTGTTGTGTATTTGTATTTAGAAAAATTTTCTCATCCAAGACTATTTGGAGTGAGAATTAAGTGTTTAAAAATATTTGTCCTTGTTTGTGAAATAATATAAGTTTGTTTGTGTAAAAATTTGTGTTATTTTTTGCCTCGAATTGAAATAGTTATTATGGAGAAGTTTGAGAGAGAGGGGAGTTATAGAAATTTAAAAATAGTTATTTAGGTGTTATGAGACCATTTAGGGGTGGTTTACTTATGCAAATAATGAATTTTACTTTAATTTAAAAGTTTTAAAAATAGTGCACTGGCGCCTAAGCACCACATCTCATGCTTAAGTGTGAGCCAACCCGAGAGGCAGCGCATAAGCGCCATTTACCCGCGCTTAAGCGCCAGTTCACAAAAACCGGTTCGAGAATGATTACAAGTGAAATTTCAGCCCGAAAATCACCATTTTTAATGTCACCGTTATCTTCAACCTCTCGAGTTCACAATTTTTTAGGGCTAGGGCACATCTAAGGTGAAGATTTCTTGGTGGAATTAAGTGAAATTTGCTAGATCCAAGTTCCTTGAGGTAAGAGCTTTTCTTCTATAAAAAAAATTTGGACTTTTACTATGTATTTTGAGAATAATTAGAGAAATTGAAAAATTCACTATTCATGGTGAAAAATGAGAAAAAGATCTATGGAAATTGCATGGGAAGTGTAGTTTATACTTTGGAAGTTTAGTTTAGTAATTTATACTTGATTGTTGAAGTTATTTTTGGAATTTATAGAATGGCACGAAGAATGAAGAGGAGCAAAGGAAAGAGCCCTATCGATTCAAGTAAATTTGTTAGTTCGAAGGCTCAGGATCATTACAGTGATGCGTTGCAAACACGAAAACTGGTTCAGAAGCAGTGTTTTAGGAATCTAGGTGAAGACGTAGAGGATTTGATCATTCGTCGATAGTGGGAACAATTCTGATGTTTCTCTGCTGTGGCAGTTATTTCTGTTGTTAGGGAGTTCTATGCAAACCTCCCTTAGGCTGAAGAAAATAGAGTCATGGTTCGAGGAAAGTTGGTACATTTTTCACCAAAGGTAATCAACTTTTTTTTATCATCTACCACCTGATATGTTATGTTTTACGCAAATTATAGACCGACTAAAGCGGAGTCAGATGAGATTTATTCTTACTTGACTGTTGGAAAAGGACTTTGGAAGATTACTAATGAGTTCAAAGTTATGTGCACCTTCAAAGGCCTGACAATATTTTATTTCTACTCGTCTCGTACTAACAAATAATCTCAGTGAAGTGACCAGAGGGAAAGCGACACTAAATTATTGAATCTAGGAAGGAAAGCTCATAAATATAGGAGCTTTGATTTATCAAACTATTATCAGTTCTACCACTGTTGTAACTACTGCAGGTCTAAGATTTGCTTCCTTGATATTTTCTTTGTTTGAGCAGGCTAGAGTTAAATATGATATCTAGGAGGAAGTGTTGTTACATCTAAAGCCCATCTCTAAAGTGAATGTAAAGACTTATTCCGAGCATTCTATTTTTGGCTGGAGAGGAGGATTTTCTAGGAGTTATGAAATGGAGATGTCTGCTGCTTCTACCTTTGTTGCTTATACATCTAGACCATCAACCTCACGTGCTTCTACATCTAGAGGTGAGTCTACTGAGACCCAAGATCAATTATTGCAATGGATGATGGATCATATTAATTTTACCACTGATAAAGTTTAGAATTTAGATCATTTTTCAGATCATACTGAAAAATATAGTAGGAGAAAGAGTGATTATGAAGAGAAATTTCACTCATCTCTAGAGAACCTAATTAGGGGTGACCCAAGAGTACAATTTCCTCCATATCTTTGATATCCTGATTATGAGCCTGCAGAAAAGTGGTATAACCGTGATTCAGAAGATGAGGTGTAGAATTGAGAGATTTTTATGTTTGTTATATGTGTTAAACTATGTGCTTTGGACTTGAGATTTGTGATGTGTTGTTTATTTTTATGTTGTTGACTATGTGGTATGGTACTGCTACATTTACATCTTTGTGATGATATGTACTATGTATTTTATTTTGGACTTTTATATTTTATTGTTATTGTGATGTTTGTGATTGTTAGTAGTTTATTTTAAAATTCTAGGGTAGTAATTATTGTGAGTTTTGTGATTTAGTTAGTTTAGAACCTAACTTAATTCTATGTCTCTTGAAAAGATGAAAATCTTGCTAACTTAGGTCTTAAATATTTAATTTCAAAAACTGCTACCCTGTATTTTTCTTTTATCATGTTTGTGAGTTTTTTTTTATGATTGAGATTGTAAAGTTAAGTTAGTGTGTTAGTTTATTCTTATGTTTGTACCCACTGTTTATAAGTCTATTGAATCTCTACATGTTGAATTGAAATGAAAATATTAAAAAATTTGATTAAAATTAATTTTACTCCAATTTTTAGTTTTATACTCATATCATTAGGGTATAAAAATTCTTGTTAGCAGTTATTTTAATTTTCATTTCTACTTATATATATATATTTGATGTTAAACAGTTTAATCTGTTAAAAATTTAAGTTTGGGTAGGGGGGGGGGGATGAAAAAAATTTTCAAACTTTAATTTATTTTTTTTCTCAAATGAACTATAAATGAATTTGATTTGAAAGGAAAAATTGATCATGTACATGAAGTTATATTAGGGAAGTAAAATTTGATTTTAGAAATGAGTAAGAGAATTTAGTTGAAATTTTGAGCAATGAAGAAAAACTTTAAGTTAAAAGTTTTTAGTGTAGAAAATGATTAATATAAGTAACTATCTTTAGTAAGAAACATTGTATTTTTGAAAGTTTTAGGAGTTTAGACTTTTATTTTTAATACTTAAATTTCTTTTATTAAAAATAATTTTTAAAGCTATATTGTATTTATAAGTAAAAGTTTTGTATGAAGGCTTTGCTTTAAGAAAGGAAATATAGAATTCAACTATATTAAAGGCCTATCCAGATATAGTATTCCTTGCCTATATAAAAAAAAAGAAAAAAGAAAAGAAAAGAAAAAGAAAAAAAAGAGAAGAAAAAGAAAAAGGGAGGAGAATCTTGAGGATTAGTGTCTAATCAAAAATTGGTTCTACATTTGATCTTTTTAAAGTATAAGACTTAAGAAAATCTTAAGCTTATAGATATAATATAGTGAGTAAAATTATTCTTAATAAAAATTTTTAAGTGGAGACAATAAAAGAACTAAACTCTAAATTTGGAAGACTTACAATATTTCTGAATTAGATAGGAACTCATATTTTCATCTTTCTTAACATTAAAAATTTCTATACTTTATGTTGGTCTCATTTACTGAATATTTTTTCAAAATTGGACTACTATATTTCTAAATCTAAACTTTAGTAAGTCCTAAAGAAACTCATATACATATCATACATATTTACTTTCTAAAGATTGAAGTGTCCCTTGATAAAAATTAACATTTTATGTTTCGGGATTTTGATACGCCTAAAATATATAGTGTTTTTAGACACATTTTTATACCTATTTTTGAAATATTGTGCTTTAATAGAAGGTATTTTTATATTTTTCTTTCAAGTACATATAAAAAGATGAAAAATATATAAAGGAGTGAAAAAGGATCAAATTTGGAGCAAATAGGTGAAAAATGTGCAAAAATATTTTGGCGCCTAAGCGCCAAATCCGATGCTTAAGCACCAGTTAAACAGAGAAGGGCGCACGCACCGTGCTTAAGTGCCAGTGACAGTTATTGGATGAGTAAATTTGGTTTTTACAAATTTTGAAGAGTTTTTTTAGGCACTTATTTTCTTAATAGGTGGTTACAACCACCATGGACGAAAATTATTGTGAAAAAATGCATCTCTTGAGGAAATACATCAAATCAAGGAACGTTTTGAAGAGATACCAAGACACCATTTGAAGAATTAAAAAAGAAGGAAGATTGAGACTTTGAAAGGGGTCATGAAAGTACTAGGAAAATTTTAAAAGTTCAAAAATTGGGGAGTTAGTTGGAGAGATTTTCAGGCAACACATATTTATCCTCTTTAGTTTTAGTTTTGTATTTAGAGTGTTGTAAAAGAGAAGAGATTCAAAGGAACTTCAAGAATTTGGTGGAGGACATGAGATAAGTTTTTTTCTTTTGTTTTAGACTACTTTTGGTTTTAATTGAGACTTGTTGTTAGTTTGACAATGATTTCTACTTTAAACTAAAGTGTGGTTTTATTTTTTCCATGGATTCTGAGTAGTTTTCTTTATTTTTCTTCTTAAAATGATAAGTAATTAAGTGTTGGATGGAAGTTGTGGAGAGTATTGATCTTTCATGTTGGAAAATGTTGTGATGATTTAAATCCATGTACTTCATTTACTTCTTGATTTGGCCAATCCAGATGTTAAAATTTATTGTGAGAACATGTAAGAACCATGCTGGTATTATCTCAGTCAATAATTAGAAAGAATCACATGAGATTTTATGAATGAGAATGTAGTTCATATGATTGAGTACAAATAAATAAGAAAATATTCATTGAAGGGTGTAGAGTTAGTGGACTTTAAAGTGACAGGTTAAATCCCCCAACTTTGTTTATTATTTTAAGTTCTGATATGAGATGTTAGCCCTCAGGTGGAGGGAATCGAAAGTACTCTAAAGTGAGATCTAGTATCTTCTATGCCTAGTTGGTCTTCAAAACTATTGAAAGTTTACATTAGCCAATATTCTTTATAGCATCTCTAGTAAAGGTAAGGAATATTATTGCTCCTATTTGACACAACACAATATGCATACTTCCACAATAGAATTCTTTTACTTATTACTAATTTATGATAAGGAGAAAGATATTTTCATATTTAGTGCTTTTCTTCTATAAAAACTCAACTTATCTTCTTAATTTTGTTCTATTTTTGTCAAAATATTAAAATTAGCAAAAATATTTAAAGTTTCTTTACTACAAAAATGTCTTTAGTTTAAATAATTATCTTTTTAAAAATACAAAATTTTCCAAAAAGTGCATATTGCATATCTTCCTTGTGGGTTTGATATTTAGGTTTTAATCAAAAGTTCTATATTACTTGATAACGATACGTATACTTGCGTAGTATCCCAATATATATAAATTAAAAGTTAAATTCTTATTTTTCTTCAAGATCAATTTTTTTGGTTTTGTTTCGGAATAAGGAAATATAAGTGAAAAATATAATCAGAATCATTATTATACTATTGCATATAAGTAGTTTGGGGATCACTGATCATAATGTTAGGTCCAAGCTCATCACCACGATGAGCTTATGTTTTCTAGTGTGTCAGATTATGATGTTAAATCAGATGTCCTTAGGGTAATGGTCATTAAATGTTATGGGGCATGTTAAAGTTGATTAGAGAAAAACCGGTTAGGATCTTATGGTTCCCTCTCTCCAACACCACTATTTTCTATTGGATTGACTTTATCTAAATGAATTTACTAAACCCAACTTAATGAGTTCCATACTTTCATTTAGACTGTGGGAAGTCTCATTAGCAACCATAGGTTACCTCGTTTGAGGGATTCCCGATCATCCGATAGAGACCTTAATTTAGTTGCAATTTTTGTTTTGTGATGTTTGTGATTAAATTTTGAGTTGTCTTATATTTTGAATATTGTGGCGGTGAATTTTATCTTGATTGATTTTAATTTTGGTTTTGGTGGCTATCCTAGCAGTTTTT
>NEWO01000512.1:55797-69896 GCA_003013225.1 Phalaenopsis aphrodite | reverse complement strand
GTTCATTAAAGTTTTCTATAAAGGCAAGCCTTTATAGTTAATTAAATCTTAAATAACTGAAGTTACCTAAGAAAACTCTCGATAAAAATCATGGGATATTGTCTTCAAAGAGGTCAAAGGAACAAAACTTTTCTACGAGACCAGACAAAGAGGTGTGAAAAGAGAATGACTCAAATTTGGAACATTTGTTCTTGAAATCCAAAGGAAGAAGAACTATGGGATGTCAAGGAACTTAAGGAGAAAATAAGTGACTTCCCACTCTTTCCTATGATTTGGCTTCAATTTAGAAGAGAAATATTTAATTATTTTATTCTATAAGTTTTATTAATTAGTTCTTACGTTCGTGTGAAACAATCACAAAAATAGCCTGGAAGATTTGAGGATTTAGTTCGTAATGAATGACAACCTCAGAATCCTAAAACAAGTTAGGGATTATATTGTATAGCACGGCTATACAAAGGCTTAAAGAAAAGTTGAGGTTTTATGTTGCATTAGGGGGACAACCTCAAAGTCATGTGGCTTGTTATTTAATTCTAAAGAATGGTTTCACTGGTGTAGACATGTTTTACTATTGAAGATGATCATATTTCCCACATTGCTAGCTCCAAGCTCCTCATCGTGGCAAGTTTAAGTATTCTAATGTGTCAAGTCCTTATGTAAAATCAAGTATTTCCTAAAATCATGATTATTTAAATATTATGGGGAATGTTAAAGTTGATTAGAGCGGCACCAGTTAGGATCCTATGGTTCCCTCATTCTGACACCACTATTTTCTTTCAAATTCACTTAATTTAAATGAATTTACTAAACACAACATAATGAGTTCCATACTTTTTCTTAGACCTTAGGAAATCTCGTTAGCAACCATAGGTTACCTCCTCTGAGGGATTCTCGATTATCTAATAGAGAAGTTTTAATTTAGTTACAATTTTTGTTTTGTTTTACTTTATTTGTGACTAAATTTTGAGTTGTCTTATATTTTGACTATTGTGGCGGTAAAATTTATCTTGTTTAAATTTTAGTTTTGGTTTCAGTTTTTTGGCTATCCTTAAAGTTTCAGTTTTGACATGCAGGGTGACCTTGTTGTTTAACATGGAAGTCTACAAGCAGGAAACAAGAGATACAAAAATGTAAATAAAAGTAAATTATAGTGCAATAACTTAAAAGAGTACCTGTGGATTGTTCCCTCTCCTCCACCTGAAAGGTTAGCTTTGGCAACATGCATATTATTTTGCAAGGAATTCAAATTACTAGAGTAGATGAAGGTATAGCTACCAAAACCCAAGTTATGACTATATTGAGTATCAAAAGATCTTAGTGAATAATTTTAGAAGAAAATATAGCAAGTTCAATTCGCCCTTCAAAATATTCAAATGATTTCAAAGTGCTCGGGTCGTAACCCTAAATCACTTTGAAGATTTCTTGAAATATTTCGAGTTCATTTTGAACTTGTCATATCGTTTTATTAATCATCCAAGGTTAAGCTAAGGTTATCGCATTGCTCAGAGAAAATTGATGTTTTATTTATCCCAAAACTAGAACGCTCAATTAATGAGATGATATTTCATTTAAGAGTTATGTGGGTGGATGCCTCTAAGGGAAATCTGAGTCATTAAAGGTTTTGGTACCCAAATTTAAAATTAGGCTTGTAGTGTAGAAATGTGTTAATCATTAATTATGTTATCTTCTAAATCTGATCAGATAAATTTAAATATGAAGCTTAGGTCACTACCGAGCCCTAAACAATCACAGTAGGTGAAATGGTAACTTAGCAGAATTTTTTATTAAATGACATGCATTCTTATTGAAAGAACACATTGTCATCAATTATGGGCTTAAAATTAATGAAATATTATCTTTCTAATTTGAACCCATCACATGAGAATCGTTTAATTTTGATTGACTTCGAATTCATGAAAATTAAGGAAATTACAATTTTTTTCATATTATAGAAAAGGTGGTAAGTGAGTTCCTACCTTTTAATCTCATTGTATTTCAATCATCCAAACATTTTCATTAGGATCAAAATTACCTGTCTTCCCTTTGATTAATCCTAAATATTAATTGAGGCACCAAAACCTAAAGTTACTCCTTTGCCTTTGGGTCTTTCTTATAATTCTTTAATCAAAATTCAAATGACTTTGAGAATTTTTAGAGCGTCCTATCCATTGGTCAATTAAGACATTAGAGGAGAAAATGTGGATCTTCAAAATTTAATTTAATTTAAATAATTATTTAATTTAAAAGGTAGTATTTTTAAAGTTGATTTACTCGACTCTCCAAACTAATTTTTTATTCATGAGAAAATTACTATAGGTCCTCTTTGGTGAGAGAAATACTTAGGCAAAATTTCATGATTTTTTTTTTGAATTATATCTTTAATTTAATCTTGTAAATATTATTGATAATTATGATTTAATTTGAATGGAAAGATGTTTTATCTAAAAAAATTATTTTTAATATTTTTATTAAACCTCTCTGAGCCCAGGAAACTCAAAAAAAACAAATTTTGCATTTTTATAATTTTTAATTTGTTTATTATAATTATTTTGATAAGAAAATAAAAAAAATTCATTTTAAGTTTTTTTTTTAAAAAAAATTATTTCTAACTTGGAAAAATTAAGACAAATATCCTAATGAGTTCCAAGTGATCTAGGAAGCGATCAACACATTTTAAAATATTTTGGTATTTTTGGGATTTTTTTATTATTTTAACTATTTTACATTCTAAATAAAGCTAAACAATCAAGTATTTTCTAAAAAATAAATTTTATTTTTCCTAAGTGCTCCTGATCACAAGGAATTTAGAAAATCACTTTTCATAATTTTCTTAAGTGTATTTACTTTAATATATTTATTTTTGTACAAAAATACAATATTTCTTGAAAAATCAACTATAATTCTCAAACTTAGTCAAATAATTTTTAAATTTTTACAGTGAGTAAACATGAGTTTTATACATAGTGTGTAATTGATTTTGTCAAATTTTTATTAGTATTTAATTTACATAAATTAAAATAAGATATATACATTTAATTAACTATAGAAATGTACATAATAATTCAAATCATCACGACATTTTTGTTAAGCTTCTCTGACCATAGGAAACCTAATAAAATTATTTCCATAATTTTTCAACTGGTATTTTAATTTATCTAATTAAAATAAGTGAAAATAGCCAACCTAGCTTAAGAATTAAGGTTAGAAGCATGGAGATGCTGTCTGACCTTGGAAAAATCAAAGAACACCCCCTCTATCATAAGGAATGAAACTAAAAGTTTCAACCCATGGTAAGCAATACTTGATCACAATGAATTTTAATACTCCAGAGATTTTTTAATTCATTAAAAATTAGAGAGTTAATAAAAAATTTTTATTCTTAGGCCACATTATTCTCCTCTGTTCACTGAGCAAGTAGATATTTTTATTTTATTTTTATGATTTTCTAAAGAAAGATATGAATTTTTAAAGTTTTGATATTTAAATAAATAAAATAAATCTAGATTTTTCTATTTAAAAGTGTGGCACCACCTCAACTTATGGCGGCTCCGGAAAGCCACGTGGCGCTCCAACATTTGACCTCTCCATACACCTCAGCGCCTCGTCAACCCGCGTTTCGTGTATCATCTCTTCATCCAGCACCATCACTACAGTCCAATTAATAGCCTCGCGATTAGACGACATCCGTTCATCATCCCCAAATGACTTAACCCAAGAACCGTTCACACAAAAACCTTATGATCTTTGTCTAGACTAAACCAAACTACATGTGATTTATTCTTAAACCTTCATCTACTCAAGACAAGCATATCTATACAACCTAAATGATATGAAATACAATAAATAAATATGAAGAATCAATTTAAGCATAGTTTATGGTTGAGGTTCAATACCTTTGACTGAGAGGGGAGGCCTCAATCAGATTATTATGGCAGATTTGATTAGATCTAATGAACCTTTAGATGAATTTCTAGGCCTTGGTGAATTTTCTATATATGATTTCAATTAAGCTCATTTTCAGGTGTTGGTCTATAGCTAGGTTAGAGGTTGTTTGGGATGAGGCTTTTGTAGAGAATCAACTCCTCTCACTGTGGTGATGGTGTGTGCATAGTTAATTAGAGTTAGGTGGATTATGGAGGTGTTGGAAAATATGTCTTGGTTCGAGCTGATGTTTTGAACTCAAAATTGAGCTCTCACAGTGGGAACCAGAGGGGGAAAATAGTGGGATTGAGCTGAAGAGTTTTTGGAGAGTCTCTGAAAGCAGTTGGATAGAGTTCCCTATGAATTTTGCTAACTCTCTTCCATGGTCGTGGAGGGGTTATTTTAAATAATGGAGGCTTGACCAAAGGAAAATATGTTGAGATTTTCATACCTATTTTACACTATTTTTTATGATATTGCACTTTAAAGAAAGGTATTTTTGATGTTTTGTTGCAGGTATGATGAATTATAGTCATTAGAGGAAAAAAATGCAAAAAGGAGCGAATTTAGAGCAAAAATGATCTAAATATGAAGATTGAACTAGGGCGCCGATGGCGAGAATTTCCCAAAACTCCACATCAAAAAATTTAGAAGGCCCACTGACGCGCCCTTGAGGCCGCCGGCGGCGAGATCGGCGGTTATCTCAACAGGTGCATTGACTATGGATGATTTTTGGAGGGATGCATAGGAAACTCTTGAGAAAACTCTTCTACAAATTTAAAAGAAGATTTTGGCCAAAAATAGGGAGGCTCCTGGGTGGTTAAGAAGGTACTAGAGGTTAGAGAGGTTCCAGTAGTGTGTAGAGAGTTTAATTTAGGGTTAGATTGTGAGGAATTCTATGAGAGATAGTAAGAGTGGAGGGAAAGTGAGAGATTTCATCCTCATTGCCACTTTGAAGAAGAATTATGTGTGCTGTAAAGAAAGGAAGAGATTCAGAGGAACTTCCAGGAGTTTGGTTGAAGAGGAGTTAGAGATAAGTGTTATTTACTTATTGTAGTTTGTATGAATTTGCTTTTATATATAAATTCCAAGTTTTCTTGTATCTTCCTCATGAGTTCTGAGTAGTTTTCTATGTCTTTCTCCTTGTCTTGAGATTTGTGAAATGGTGATTTGAATTGGTTGAGCCTTGAAAAGGTTAAAGAAGTTGTGATGATCTTTTCACTTTGATCTTAATTTACTTTCAATCTGGCCAATTGATTTGTTAAAATATGTTGAGTTTTACAACTAAAGTGTAAATTACATTCAAGATTCAAGGAGGTCAAAGCCCTTGGAAATTTGGTGCAAATAAATAGGGAAATAAAATTATCGAGTGTAGAATTGGAGATTTTAGAATGATAGACTAAAATCCTCAATTTGGTCCTATCGTTTGGGTGCTGAAGTGTAGATGTTAACCCTCAGGCAAGGGGAACATGGGAGCTCCAAAGTGAGAGCTGGTATCCTCCCAGCCTATCCTTAGATTCAGTAACAAAGCATAGGATTAGTCAAAGTTTTTTATGTCTGAACCAAAGGGTAAAGAATAGGTATACTCATATTTGACACAACCCAATTTGAACTGATTAAATTTATCCATTCACTGTAATTTCTTGACAAGGAGAAGGATGCTTTCTTATATATTTAATTTCACATTAGAAACTTTATCAGTAGAATTAGTTATTTAAGAGTTATTAAAATTACATATTTATTTCAGTTTCCTATTAGTGACATATAAGCAATTTGAATTATATTGTTGTGATTAAGTATTGATTTTCTAAAATCTTAGTTTGTAGCCTCTAGTATTACTCCTTGTGGGATTGATATCTAGGTCTCGATTAGAGCCCTGTATAACTTGAGCGATACATATACTTGTGTTGATAAGTGTGACTTTACCATTATTAAATATTTTATATATACATCTTTATTGAATCTATAACCGTTATCAAGTTTTGGTGTCGTTGCTGAGGAATTAAATCTTCTAGAAGAAATATTAAATTTTTGTATTTTTAAGCATATATAAAGTCATTGTCAAGGCTATTGTGACACTAAGGCCAAGCTGAGGTGGCCAGGGTGATGCCTAGGTTGAGGGAAAAAAAGGCCCTAACAACCAATCAAGCTTAACCAGCTCAGGTGACTTCAATTTTGGGTTTTGGCCAACTTGGGCTCCCTTGGGGTGACTGTTTCTGGTGGTTGTGGTGGTGGCTAGTCAGGGTTTGATCATCTATGAGCTTAGAGATGTCAGGGGGTGCTTAATTATGATTAAATCCCAAGGGTAAGCAATGATGGAGAAGTTATTTCAAGTTTAGGCCAAAAATGGGTAAAATCCCTTAATTCAAGGTACCATTTGTCCATAGCTCTTCTAGGGTGGGATAGGTGAGTCTATCCTGGTCATTAGTCCTATGGTGTCATTAATTTGGTCACTTGGGCATGGCTTAATCAATTTTTATGCATGGGTTCAATTCAGGTTGAATTGTCTTGAAGTTTGGTTTGGCTTAGGCTAGCCATAAAATTGAGCCCAATTGATTGATCAATTTTATGTGGATGATTTTCAGAAAGATTTTAGAAAAGTTTTTGAGTGAATTTGAATTGATTTGGAGGTTCAATTTAAAGGAATTTGGACATTTGGTCAAATTGAGGATGTTGGGTTAAAGTTGGGTTTAGGTTGGGTTAGAGTTGGGTTGAGTCCAAATTGATGGTTCAAAATGTTCTAGAATGATGTGATGAAGAGTTTTCAACATTATTTGGCATGAATTTTGAAATTAAGTCATTAAATTTGGTGGAATTTTGGCATATGGCTAAATTGGGGCAAAACTAGGGGTTTTGATCCAAGTTAGCTTTGAGTAAAATTTGGGCTTTACCAAGACTAATTGAAGGTTAAATTTGGTGTGTGGAGATTTTTCAAAGAGTTTATGAAGCATAATTGGGACAATTGGAAGGATTTGGGGGTCCAATTTAGTGAAATTTTAATATTAGGCCAAATTGGGCCTTTTTCATTTGATTTAAAATTGGACTCAAATGTGGGTCAATTAGACTTATATTTGGTTTGTATTGAGTTTGATCATGATGAAACTAAAATTAGAATTAAAATTGGAGGGAATTGGAGTCAAATTGATGGACATTTATGGTGAATTTGGGTAAATTGGGCCTTCAGAAGCAATTTGGGGCTTTTCGTCAAAACTGATCAAATTGAGTTTAATTGAAGAGACCAAATTGGTTTTGCTGACATTTTAAATGATTTTGAGGGTTTTGGGAAAGTTTGGGCCACCAAGGGTATTTTTGTAATTTTAGCAAATTTGACAGTATTTTGGTAAATTGGGTAGATTTGTGAGGCAGAAGGCTAAGTTTTATGTTTTGGTGAAATTGAAGTGTCAACCACTCTATTTGAGCTATGGACCAATGAAATCCTTTACTATAGGTCCTTCATGTACTAGTCTTAGTTGGACCTTAGCTAGGTCAAGTGGGTTTAAGGGACCAACTGCATGAGTCTCCCATAGAGTTACGAGATCAAAGTCAACAAGTCTGGGTTTAGGGTTGTGATTGAATGTGAGTGAAACTAAGTGTAAGTGAGTGAACTAGCTCCAGACCAACACCTAAGGTCAACCATAAGGTCAAGCAGTCCTATGGGGACTCCCCTTGAGCTCCCTCATATTGACCTCACCTACCATATGCTAGTGGTCAAGACCAATATTTGGAACTTCAAGTTGAGCAAAGAAGAGTTTAAAGTTTCTAATGGTGAGGATTTCTTTCTAGTCCTTTAGAAAAAGCCAACAAGAAAGTCCTATGGCTAGACCCTAGGCTACTAAGGAGGAAAGAGCTAGACCTCAACCAAAAGTGAGGTCAACAACGTAGCAACTTGAGCTACTTAGATGGTAAAAGCGTCATTATCATGAATAGTAGCCATTCTTTTAGGATTTACCCTTTCTGAAGGCCATTAAAAATTATTGAGGTCATTTATTCAATTAAGGCATGAGCTTCATCAAATGATTTTGACATTAAAGATCCTCCAGCATCAACATCATTTATAGATCTATGAGATCCTATTAACCTACTGTAGAATGTTTGAAAAATTAACAAGTTAGGTAAAACATGATGTGGACACTTTCTAAGGATTTCATTCAATCAATTCCAAGCCACATAAATTGACTCCC
Organism: Phalaenopsis aphrodite; assembly: GCA_003013225.1. Taxonomy (NCBI): domain Eukaryota; kingdom Viridiplantae; phylum Streptophyta; class Magnoliopsida; order Asparagales; family Orchidaceae; genus Phalaenopsis; species Phalaenopsis aphrodite. The sequence goes on along the minus strand of NEWO01000512.1, from coordinate 61,794 downwards.
CTTCAAACTGAATAAAGTAATTAATATCATTTCTAAGCTTAATTATTTTTGAAGGAGGAAAATATTTAGCAAGGAATTTTTGTGCCATTTCTTCCCAAGTTTTAGTAATCTAGGTGCTAATGAATTTAACCACATCTTAGTCTTATCCCGTAAAGAAAAACAAAAAAGTCTTAGTCTAATCGAATCATTTGATATATGATAAACCTAAAATATAGTTTTTTTAAATGCATTTTTATACCTACTTTTGAGATATTGCACTTTAATGGAAGGTTTTTGTGTGTTTTTCTTTAAGGTACAAATAAAAAGATGAAAAATACTAAAAGGAGTGAAAAAGTATCAAATTCAAAGCATTTTTGTGCCTAAGCGCTAGATCCGACGCTTAAGCGTCGATTAAACAGAGAAGGTCGCGCCTAAGTGCCAAAGGCCCCAGGCTTCAGTGCCATAGGTAGTTATTTGGCGATTTTCTTTATTTGGCCAAATTTTGAAGAGGTATTTGAGGCATCTATTGGCTAAAGAGGGTGGTTATGACCACTAGAAATGAAAATATTATTAAAAGACTTATGAAAGGAGGCATCCTTTGAGAATACATCAAATTAGGACACATTTTGAAGAGTTATCAAGGCACCTCTTGAAGATTTAAAAACGAAGGAAGTTGAGACTTTTTAAAGTGTGCTTGAATGTTCTGAAATGTGCTTGAAAGTGATGAAAAGTGTTGGAAATGAGAGAGTTTAGGAGAGATTTTCAAGCACCACAAATTTACTTTATCCTTTTTTTTGTTTTTAATTTATTTTTAGAGTGTTGTAAAAGAGAAGAGATTCAAAGTAACTTCAAGAGTTTGGTGGAGGATTTGAGATAAGTTTTTATCTTTTGTTTTGAACTAATTTTAGTTTTAATCGAGACTTCTTGTTGGTTTGACAATAATTTCTACTTTTAAACTAAAGTGTGGTTTTGTTTTTTCCATGAATTCTGAGTAGTTTTTTTTATGTTTCTCCTTAAAATGATAAGTAATTAAAGTGTTTGATGGAAGTTGTGGAGAGTATTGATCTTTAATGTTGGAAGTTGTTGTGATGATTTAAATCCATGAACTTCATTTACTTCTTGATTTGGTCTATTCAGATGTTAATTTTTTTTTGTGATAACATGTAAGAACTGGGCTGGTATTGTCCAAGTTAACAATTAGAAAGAATCATAGGAGGTTGTATGAATGAGAATGAATCTCATATGATTTAGTGCAAATAAATATGGAAATAATCTTTGAAGGGTGTAGAGTTAGAGGACTTTAGAGTGACAGGTTAAAGTCCCCAACTTGGTTTTTTTTTTAGGTTTTGATACGAGATGTTAGCCTCCAGATGGAGGGAATCAATGGAACTCTAGAGTGAGAGCTGGTATCTTCCCTGCCTATCCGGTTTTCAAACTTCAAACTTTAAATTAGTCAATGTTCTTTATAGCATCTATAGTAAGGATAAAGAACAGAATTGCTCCTATTTGGCATAACACAATTTGCATACTACCATAACAGAATTCCTATGGTTATTACTGATTCATGATAAAGACAAAGATATTTTCAAGTTCAGTGCTTTTTTTTCATAAACTCAAGTTATTCTTTTAAATTGTTACTATTTTATTAAAATATCAAAAATGCCAAAAAGATTTGAATTTTATATACTATGAATACATCTCTAGTTTAAGTAACTATCTTCTTAAAATAGAAAAAATGTCATTGAGTAGAGCATATTGTGTATTTCCTTGTGGGTTCAATATTCAAGTCTTAATCAAAAAGTCACATATTACTTGATAATGATACGTATACTTGCGTAGTATCCTAATATATAAATTGAAGTGTTAAGTTCTTACTTGCTTCGGGATCAAGTTTTGACTCTGTTGAAAATTAAGGAAATATAAGTGAAAATATAATCAAAGACATTGTTATATTGTTGCATATAAGCAGTAAGTTGAGATCAATTTTTTGGCGACGTTGCCAGGGAAATTAATTGATTTAAAAACAATTTTTTATTTTTAGAAAGTTTTATTTAAACTTTAACAATTATTTTAGTTTATTTTTTTTTATTTAATTTTTATTTTAGGTTAGTGTATGCGTAGTTCAGGTTTTGAAGGACTACTGCCCTACGATTCTGAAGTACAAAGAACTGTTAAAAGAATAAAAAAAATAAAAAATCTTTAAAAATCTGAAAAAATTATAGAAATGGCAAATCAAAACAATCAAAATTCTAAAATTCATCAAGAGTTTATACCTTTAAGAGATTATGTCAACCCTATTCTAGATGAACTTCATTGTAGTATTCAAAAACCTACTGTAGTGGCAAATTCATTTGAGCTTAAACCTGCTATTATCCAAATGGTATCAAACAATCAGTTTGGGGGATCACCAACTGAAGATCCAAATTTACATCTTGCCAAATTTTTAGAATTGTGCGCTACATTTAAATATGATGATGTATCAGATGATGTCATAAGACTTAGCTTATTTCCATTCTCACTGAGTGATAAAGCTAAGATGTGGTTGAATTCATTAGCACCTAGATCTATTAGAACTTGGGGTGATTTAGCACAGAAATTCTTTGCTAAATATTTCCACCATAAAAAAAAAGCGAGCTTAGAAATGATATTACATCTTTTAATCAGTTTGAAGAGGAATCTATTTATGAAGCATGGGAATGATTTAAAGAACTCTAAAGAAACTGACCACACCATGCTATACTAGATTGGTTAATAATTCAAACTTTTTATAATTGATTAGTTAGATCTCTTAAATCTATTATCGACGCCACTACTGGTGGTTCATTGATGTCAAAACCATTTCATGACGCTTAAGCTTTAATTTAAGAAATGGCTACCAATAATTTTTAATGGCCTTCTAAGAGGTAAATCCAAAGAAAGTATTCAATATTCATGAATATGATGCATTTACTAAGTTAGCAAATCAAGCTCCTGCAATTTCAAGGAAGTTGGACCAATTTGGAATGAATTTTTCTCAACCAATTTCCATGATTGAAGAGAATTCATTAGGGCAAATGGTAGATTCTCAAGCATCATTAGAAACTTTGAATGTTATAAATAACAAGCAGAATAATCCATATTCAAATTATTATAACTCGGGCTGGAAGAACCATCCCAACTTTAACTAGAATAATACTATGAATGGTAATAATCAGCAATTGGGGAACAACCAAGGAAACCCACTGAGAAACTGGAACAACTAAGGGAATAATAATTATAGATCTACTTATCTTCCAAGTTTCAACATTAATACTCAATTTGAGAAGAAGAAGTTATTTATAGAAGAAGTGGTGTTATAAATGGGAAATCAATTACAAAGTCAAGGAGCTATAATTAGAAATATTGAGAATCAACTTGGACAAATTGCAAATTCATTAAGTAATAGATCCCAAGGAACACTTCTTAATAACATTGAAACAAATCTGAAAGACCAGAATAAAGAGCAAGTAAAAACCGTTCAACTTAGAAGCAGAAGAGAGTTGCAAGGTAGGATTCAAAAAGAAACTGAAGTAGAGAGAGAAGAAATTGAAGAATCAAAAGAGGATGCACCAAAAGATTTTGAAAGACCTATTCCTCCACTTAAAATTGATTTAGAAAAACCACCACCTCCATTTCCTCAGAGAATTTGTCAACAGAAATTGGATAAGTAATTTTCAAAATTTTTGGAGATTTTTGAGAAGCTTACAAATAATATTCCATTTACTGATGCTTTAGAACAAATGTCGAGCTATGTAAAGTTTATGAAGGATATTCTCAACAGAAAAAAGAAGTGTGAAGATAGTTAAATTGTTATACTTAGTGAGGAGTGCAGTGCTATATATCAAAAGAAGCTTCCTGAAAATCTTAAACATCCTGGTAGCTTTACAGTTCCACGTGCAATAGGAGACAAATTTAATGGAAAAGATTTATGTGATGTAGGTGCAAGCATTAACCTTATGCCATTAAAATTATTTAAAAGATTGGGATTAGGATAAATAACCCCTACTACTGTAACTCTTCAGTTAGCAGATCATTCAATAACGTACCCTAAAGGAGTTATAGACGATGTCCTAGTAAAAGTGGATCAATTTATCTTTCATATTATTTTCATTGTGCTAGATATGGAGGAAGATAAAGAGATACCTATCATTTTTGGGAGACCTTTCCTAGACACATGAAGAGCAATGATAGATGTACAGAAAAGGGAATTAACAATGCACATCAATGATCAAACTATTACTTTTAACATTTCAGGATCAATGAAATATCATGCAAAAAGTAAAGATGAAGAATGTTATAGAATGAATGTTATAAGATATCTGAGTGAATGTCATTTCGAAACTAATCACGAAGAAAAATCTGAAGTACGAGATTTGGAACACGAGCTAGAAGAGAAATTAGATCAATGTGAAAATCTTTTTAAGGAAGATTCAAACTATGTTCAAGAAAGTTTTGAAATTTTGGACACGATAGTCAAAGAAAAATCATTTTGTCCATCAATAGAAAAACCTCCAGAACATGAGTTGATGTTACTTCCTATTCATTTAAAATATGCCTTTTTAGGAGATTCCACTACTTTAACGGTTATAATTTCCTCAAAGTTGATGATGGAAGAAGAAGATAGATTGATGAAAATTCAGAAAAAATTTAAGAAAGCATTTGGATGGACAATAACTGATATTAAGGGAATGAGTCCTTCAATTTGTATGCATAGAATTTGTATGCAAAAGAACTGCAAACCTAGGACTGATCCTCAAAGGAGATTGAATTCTGTTATGAAAGAAGTTTTTAAGAAGGAAATTTTAAAGTGGTTAAATACTTGAATTTTCTACCCTACTTCGGATAGTGCATGGGTTAGTCCAAGTCATTGCGTTCCTAAAAAAAGAGGAGTAACTTTGACAGTAAATGAACATAATGAATTAATACCTATTAGACAAGTTACAAGGTGACAAATATGCATTGATTATAGAAAATTAATTCTTGCCGCTAGGAAAGATTATTTTCCACTACCTTTTCTAGATCAAATTCTGGATTGACTTGCAGGGCATGAATACTTTTATTTTATGGATGGATATATTGGTTATCACCAAGTTTAAATAGTTTCTAAGGATCAAGTGAAAACAACTTTTACTAGTCCTTATAGTACTTTTTCTTTTAGAAGAATGCCCTGTGGTTTATATAATGCCCCTGCTACATTTCAAAGATGTATGATGACAATTTTTTGTGATTTAATTTAAAAAGGGATTGAAGTATTTAAGGATGATTTTTTAGGGTTTGGAAGTTCATTTGACTCATGGTTAGAACATTTATCAAAATTTCTTAAGCGCTATGAAGAAACAAATTTAGTCCTTAATTAAGAAAAATGCAAATTTATGATAGCAGGAGGAATTGTATTAGGACATAAAATATCAGAAAATGGTATGGAAATGGATCCTGCTAAAATTCAAGTAATCGCTAATTTACCTTATCCAACAAATGTAAGGGGAATTAGGAGTTTTTTAGAACATGCTGGATCCCACAGACACTTCTCAAAAATTGGTAAGCCTTTATGCAATTTGTTGGAGAAAGATGCAATTTTCAATTTTGATGAGGAATGCCTAAAAGCTTTTGAATTATTAAAAGAAAAATTAGTCACTACACCAATTATAATTTCACCAGATTGGGGAAAACCTTTTGAATTGAGTGTGATGCTAGTGATTATGCTATTGGAGCTATTTTAAGACAAAGATATGATAAAATTTTTAATGTAATTTACTATGCTAGTAAAAATCTTAATGATACTCAAACTAATGATACAACCACTGAAAGACTTACTAGCAATAGTATATGTCTTCGATAAATTATGATCATATTTAATTAGTACTCATTGTATAGTGCATACAGATCATCCTGCTATTAAGTACTTAATGAAAAAGAAGGATATTAAACCTAGACTTACAAGATTGATTCTTCTTTTGTAAGAATTTGATTTTGAAATAGTAGATCGAAAGGGAACTAAAA